>CAKAOH010029252.1:0-40016 GCA_916701665.1 Sebastiscus tertius | reverse complement strand
GTCATTTGCCAACAATGCTGTGGTCCTTTCACGCAGACAGTTGTTGTTCAGCTGAAGAAAAAAAAGAACATCGGAGCAATGAGGTCAGGATGTTTTGGAATTTCTGTCACGCTAACCAGCGTTGTTTTTGTAGAGTACATGTGACGGTGCTCAGATATGTGCAGGGGGGACCAGAGCTCAAGAGAAACAAAACACACTGATGAGAACATTGAAATAGCTCGGGAGAGTGGAGGCTTTATTACCTTAAGTGGTATCATTTCTGCACTTTATTATATAAAGTTATTATCAAGCAAATCATACAGGAGCAGCAGAGCAAAGAGCCAATTTAGCGCTCTTATAAGGAGTTATACTTTTTTGGTAAATAGGTTGATAAAGTATAGGAGTTGGCACTTTTTCCTCTAGTAGAATACGATGATGTTGATAACAATTACGGTGACAAAGCAGTGAAAGTATTTATAGGGTTTTCGGTAAAGCAACAAGAGCCCAACCACCTGTTCCTCTAACTGTTTAGTGAGATAGACCACCATGCCTGTGTGTGTGTGTGTGTGTGTGTGTGTGAGTGAGTGAGTGAGTGAGTGAGAGAGAGAGGGGTGTCACAACACAACAGCATAATATTCAAAGTATATCCACCATCAAAGACAATGGTGATTAGTACGTTCTAACTGTGAGCATATTAGTATAATAAGCATACATAGAACATGACAAAACAATTTACCATTAAAGGACTAATGTGTAATATATTTAGTGTAATAAATCATAAAATGACCATGATATGTCATCAAAGATTAATGAAACATGCTGAATTGGTTTCTCTGACAACAATGCTACAGTACAGTATGTTCACCTTTGAACTTTCCAGAACATCTGTTTTTATCTTAGCCGGTGTGATCCCGTCTACTGTCCATTTCTACACCCCGTTGTCACTTATAAAACAAATTGGCAATCTGTGGTCCGTGTGCAGCTGGTTTATCAAGGCAGCGGGTATTTGAGGAACACAGCCGGTGAAGTGATTCTGACTACTGCTGCTGGCCAGAGGCTAACATGCTTGTGTGTAGAAGGTAACCCCTCAAATTGTGAAAATGTGCGCTGCTATCAGTCACATGCGGAGGAGCGGACAGGCCACGGCTCCAATGTTTTGAATTTGGACTGCTGTTGCCTAATTTAAACGTTAGCTGTCCTCCATATTGTTCCTTTAAAGCTGCAGTCGGTAACTTTGAGCAAATATGATAAAAAGTTATTTTTATGAAACGGTCACTATATCCTACATAAGACAAATAATCTGTAAAAAATATCATGTTTCTCTGCCTCCTCCTAGTGCTCCTAATGACATTTTGCAAGATTTCACCGCGCCCGAAGGAAAACAACCAATCAGAGCCGAGCTGGAGCCGAGCAGTCTCTGGGCAGCTGTCAATCACTGATCGCGAACTCTGATTAAGCTTGCTCCGGTCGGTAGGCGGTGCTTGGTTTAAACTCGACTGTTCAAACTTTCTCATTTTACAGCTAAACAGTACACTACAAGATGTTTCTGAAAACATTTCAGGAGAAAAATAGGCATTATAGTAGCAGAATATTAATTCATATTTGATCAGCGCTGCCTAGTTTGACCGTTTGATCACGAGTTTCGCGAGCTGTGATTGACAGCTGCTGTAGAGACTCCTCGGCTCTGATCGGTTGTTTTAGTTGTGGTAGTTGAAATCTTGCAAATGCCATTAGAAGCGCTACTGTCAGGATATATTGACAGTTTTATAAAAATTACTTTTTATCAAATTTTTAAAGTTACCGACTGCAGCTTTAAAGCACATTGGCTCATTTTTTTCTTATTTCATTAACAATTTACACATTTCATACCTCCGCTGTAATAAAACACTGCTGGAAACCCAAGAATAAAAATAGAAGCATCATAAATACTGTAATATGGTTAAAAATAGAAGGGATGTAACAGCGCTGTATTTAAAAATTCGTAACTGAATCCATACTCATTATACATAAGCAATCAATGATCATGTTTATTGATCTTCAGCCCCAAGGACTAGTTGCTCACTAGGGGACAGCTCACGTAATTTACTTAAATCAATGCACTCACACTAATTGGGTTGAGAGCCAATGGAAGGGTGGGTGTTCAGGGCTGAGGTCATTCATCTGCAGAGAAATTGAAAAAGTGATCCAAGATGAGCACAGAAGGCATTTACCTGTGACCTTCACCTGAACTTCTCCTGACCTCTGAGGAAGTCAGGCTGATGCGGAATTATCGGCTCAATACTGAGTGCTGGGCAAAAACATGAGGCATCCAATGTTGGCTATTTTAGGACATGCTGACACAAATCAATCAGTTAAACTTTATCAGTACAGTGCAGCAGTTTTAGAACATTTCAACATACAGAGCTGCAGAAAGAAGAGACACAGACAATACAATAAAATGTATTCAAATAGATAAATGTACTTTTTCATACACATTACATTAAATGCTCAAAGTCTCCAATTAAAGCATGCCAGCAGTATGGTAATATATTTTCTGTGCTTCTGAGGAGCATATTAAACAACTATTGTAAGAAGACAGGTGGCACCATCACAAAAATTTGCAAGACTTTGAACTTATCAATGCCAGATTGGTTGTCTTTTACCGTAGCACACAGACAAACACTGGATCGAAATACGTGTTTTAAGTTTTCTTATAAAATGTCTGTTTACAGCAGTAATATCGAAAAGTAACTTTACAGGACTAAATAGGGCTGAAACTTTATTGAAAGTCGTGTCCCACTGGGAAACACACAAAAAATCTGTTTTCACCGCTCCTAATTATTATTGCCGTTGGTGTTCTCATGACTTAACCACAAGCATATCATCTACACGACTTCCCATGTTGTAAATACAAGCTCACGAGTTTCATTTGAAGGCACCAGATGTCCCAATTGTATGCATACTGCATGCAACAGTACATACTGTGTAAGGGCAGCTGCAGTAGCCTATGTACTAAAAGTAGAAAGTATGCGATTTGGAACGCAGCCTCTGTTTTGGCCTACCGTCCATTCCATTTGTGTGTCTCTCTGTTGATGTTCATCTGGCAGCAATCCTCAATTCCTCTCTAGCAGCAAGGCAACGATATGCACAAAAGATCCTCTCCATGATTTGTACTTCTCCACTGCTCGTTTGGTTGCGCAAAACCTCAGCTCAGTGAGTCCGTGACTCGCTGTAAGTTACAACAGTTGCAATGACGATGGTATACACATAAAAATGTCCGCCACTCTGACCATCTTTCTACCTTGATTTGAATAGGAATTTCTGTTCTATACTCCTATTCTGGTATGAATAGTGAGTGACTTAATTGGGGAAGTGAGAGCAGGTGAGCTGGAGGTCATGTGACTGAAGGGCTAACGAGGGACAGGTGAGACTAATAAGGGCGGGGCAGACAATAAAAACTGCCGGGAAAACACACAAAGACAGGAAGTGATCTGAAAAGTATATTTCTGATAGGTGTCAACACTAACATGAATACAATTTGTCACTCAGCTTATCATGCTTGGTTATTTTTGGCACTGTGAAGTAGAGCGATTGACGGAGTGTGAAGGAAGAGACCAACAACACAGCCGGCAACTTGTCTGTGCCTGCTCATTATCCCCCAGGGACGGTAGCTGTTATGCCCATCTGACATTCAACTTTTACAGTCAAAGGCCGTCATTTCACCCTTTTTCAGTTGACTGTGCAAACCGGTTTTGGAATCTGAGCTCATCTCCCAGTGTAAAGACAATATTTTAGGAGAAAGTGGGGGGAAAAGTGATGTTAAAATAACAGGAATCCTGGAAAAATTCTAGCCCAGAGTCATTAAATTGAACTGTTCACTAGCAATATTTATTTCCAGGTCTCTAGCTAAATTTTGAAGCCATGAACATGACTTCATTTTTTTTCTCATTCACTGTAGCTATTGTGTGAAGCCAGCCAATCTATCACTGAGTATTCGCAGGGATTTGTCTTGTAGGACTGTTGTGTTGCAGTGCAATAAACAATAATTGTTATAAAGGAGCCGGTTAGGAGGAACGGAGAGGCTAAATTACTCAGCGTTAGAGACTGCAGGCTGTTCTGTTTGTGAGATAACACATGCTACTCAAGAGTGTGAGAATGAGTTCGGAAGATGTGGAAAATGTGAGAAACAAGATGCATAGAGACACGAGTGTAAGTGAGAATAATGATGCAGAATACCCCACCCCCCTCTTTTCTTTACACTGTGGTAAAACTGTGAAATACAACCATGACATAAAACATGGAAAGACAATCAAAGTTGTCACTCCAACCAAATAAAGCAAGACTTTGCCATTAGCTCACTGGGTTTGATGCATATGTTTTCATCTATTTTAGGGAAGTTCTCTACGATGTGATGATATTTGTATCACAATATATAACTGGCTGTGAAAACAGAGTCCATTCCTATTGCATGTTCCTTTAATTCTAGTATGTGCGTGTGTGTCAGTTATAAATTCAGTTAAATTGTTTTAACATTTTGTGTTTTACAAGCCTTGTTTTAGACCATAGACCAGGGGTGTCAAACTCATTTTAGTTCAGGGGCAATGTACAGTCCAATTTGATCTCAAGTGGGCCGGACCAGTAAAATCATTGCATAGTAACCTATAAATAACAACCCTTCCAAATTTGACCTTCCTATTAGTGAAAAGAAGTACATTCTGAAAACGTTCACAATTAATGAATAATCCATTTACAAAAGAGATGATGAGATGTCTCGCTGACCTTTTATATTATCAGTTTTCCTGCTGGCTTCCCATTTACCGGTCCATTTTCTTGGAAAATCGGACAATCTGTGTCCATTCTTTTTCCTTTTTTGACAAAGACATTTTGCACTAGCGGCTCCTGCATGAACAGTAGCTTGACAGTGTTGTGTCACGTAGCTTGGGCACTATTAGGACAGCGCAACCCCCAAATAGGAAAAGCAGTGCATGTTATTAGAAAATTGGAATTAATGACTTCTCTGCAATTCTTACACTTTGCAAAGTCATCCAGTGGGCCTGATTGGACCCTTTGGTGGGCCGGTTCTGGCCCACAGGCCGTATGTTTGACACCCCTGCCATAGACTGTATATATATAGATGGATGACACGTCTCAACCTCCTCCAACAGTACAAAAGTGAAGTCAAATGTCCCCGATTCGACTGTTATCAGGCCATGAATTAGGCATTATCAGTCACTATAAGCACCATAGACGTGGGTCAGTAGGGGCCTACTATGCCTACTATATTGTAAAAGTGAAAGTGAAACTTAAAAGCAACACGTTCTAACATGTTGTAAAACTCAATGAAACGTTACACAAACAAAAAGGCTTCTTTAGGTTTAGGTAACAAAACTACAACTTCTTTAGGTTTAGGCAAAAAAAACCCACTTGGTTAAGTTTAGTGTTTTGGGATAAAATAACTACGAACACAAAGACAACTACACGTTGTCAGTTCCACACAGGATGCAAACTCCAGTCTCCCTGTGTTTCCTCCACCCCTTATGGAGTTTCACGGTGTCTACTACAGCGCCTGGCTTCCACTTCTGCTCCTATCATAATTACTGCGGTCACTAGAGGTCGCTGTTGTGTTCTTTTATACCGTCTTTCGGCAATCTACCATGTGAATAGATGATAAAATCTACTAGTGGGTGCAGTAAGCCCCTATTGACCCGTATCTATGGGCTTCTAGTGAATGATAACGCTTAATCATGACGTCTCACCTTAATTAGCATCAAATAACTAATTAAAACTAAACTCATCAGAAAAATTAATACTTGAGCAAACATCAGCGTGATAAGAACTACCTAAAATAACAGAAACCATCTTTGGGAGCCAGACACCAGGGGGCGATTGAGATGTTTTGGCTTCACTTTTGGGGAGCTGTCATGTCATTAATCTTTATATACAGTCTATGTTCCAGACCTCTGAGTGGCTGCCCACATATCAGATTCACACACAGCACATTGAGCAAGTGTTTTAATGGATCAAACCAGATTTGCCCTCAAGAAATATACAGTCTTGCAACATGCTAACCTATTCTGATCTCTGAGTTTAATTTTGGTTTATTTGATTTGTGAAAATGATGTATGCTGGAGAGCCTCCTGAATATATTGTGATGTTGTTTACACCCACCATCCAGTTAGAGTCTTGCATTTGCCCTTAAGGATTTTACTTCTCCACGCCATGAGCCATGCCCTGTAGCATTCATCATGTTTTTTTCATACTGAAGTGAGAGCTTGAAGTGTAACTGAACGTGAAGAGAAAAATTACAACTAGGAAGAAAAAAACACAGGTGGGAGAGAAGGGAGGGAGGCCGGGAGGGGAATATAAGAAAAATATAGCATGCATGTGGAAATGAGATTGAGGGAGTAACATGGCCTCGGGTTAACAAAGTGAGCAGTGGAGAGAAACGAGGATGGTGGAGAAGGGAGGGGGAGACAAGGAGAAATGAAGGATCAACAGGCTCTTCTATATGAAACCAAACACCTGAGGCCTCACTTCCTCTCTCTCCCTCCTGTGTAAACTGGCGGGATTCACCTTATTGGAGTCCAGATGTATCGGTGATAAAGGTGTCTTTGTTTGTGAGATAGTGAAAGATGAAGCAAGCATTTTGCCACATAGACAGAATGAAAAGAAAATTAAAAAATACTTTTAAGTGTAAAAGATTACAGAGCAGTTGAAATCCTGCGAACTCATCGAGCGTGGTACCTTAAATAAAGAACAAAAAGAGCCAATCAAAAACCTTCCTTTTTAATAAGGCCTGTATTTATTCATGCTGCAGTGAGTTCGCCAACGAATACACTTCAGACAGATATCGTACGAACATTGAGATCAAGCAATGCATCATGTCACTTGTCAGGAGTGCACACACAGTCTAGCAGGCAGGCAGGCAGGCAAGCAGGCAGCTGGGGCATCATTAGAGCAACGAATGCTGCCGACGCTCTCTGTTCTCGTCACGGTGGATCTGACATGAGAGCTGAAGTGGGAAAAGACTTTTCTAAATCAGAACGAGAGGTTAAGACGATGGCAGCACCAAGGAGGTTAAAGGTTATGTATTTATAAATCTCTCTTTCTGTTGCCTGCTGCTTTTACTGTGAGGCTTTTGTCAAACCTATGTTTCACCGGGTTATGTCTGTGCCCCTAATTGGACACTTCCATGCTTCATAGTTGCCCTAAAGTCACACCAGAGGAGCACTTGAGAGGCCCAGGTGTGCCTCTAGTCAGCCTCAGTGCCCTTCTGTTAGCTCTGTTGTGACCTTTGGGACAAAATGAACCCTAAAGCTAAATGTAACTCTCACCCTTCTTCTTTTGCCGATGAGGAAGCTGTTACACACAACATGTCCTCGTAACAACAATTCGTATGAAATCTTATGAAAAGCTATTAATCATTTATCGTGTGTTTTCTTACGAATGTCCAGCAACACATGTCAATGTTCGCTCGTAACATGCATACAGTCTTTACAAAATAAATTTCCATAATCACAGGAAACAACTTAGTTAGGTTCAGGCAATAAAACTACTTAGTTAGGTTTAGGGAAAAGATCGACTTTGTTAGGTTTAGGCAACAAAACTACTCAGATTTAGGAAAAAATGGACTTGGTTAGGTTTAGGCAACTAAACTACTTTTAGGTTTAGGAAAAGATTGACTTGGTTAGGTTTAGGCAACACAATTACTTAGTTAGGTTTAGGCAACAACACTACTTAGCTAGGTTTAGGAATAGATCGACTTGGTTAGGTTTAGGTAACAAAACTAGTTAGGTTTAGGCAACAAAACTATACTTAGTTAGGTTTAGGCAAAAAAAACTAGTTAGGTTTAGACAGCAAAACTATTTAGGCAAAGATCGTAGTTGATATAGCTATGCTTGAAACACTTAGTTAGGTTTAGGCAACAAAACTATACTTAGTTAGGTTTATGCAACAAAACTAGTTAGGTTTAGGCAACAAAACTATTTAGGCTAAGATCGTAGTTGAGGTTAATATAGCTCTGCTTGAAACACTTGGTTAGGTTTAGGCAACAAAACTATTCAGTTAGGTTAGGTTACTTAAGTACAGAAGTTACATGACAAAATCAACGTTGACTTCTGGCTTCACACGGGACACAAACGCCGGTCTCCTGGGCAAAAGTCTGGTGTTTTTTGGCCCACCCATCTACCCCGATCTCTTTCCTACATGACCTTGGTTCCTCCTTATACTTCCTATTTCACGATTATGCAGATTACATACAAATTGATTTTGTGGGATGAATACGAATTACAGTGTATTACTTTTCGTAGGTATAGCTACGAAGGGTATGAGAACAGCCTGTTGCACAACACCGTAAGCACTTACTCTAGTAAAGGTGTACAGTAAGCTCAAAGGCAATGCAACACATCTGTTCTTCCATGGTGTGAGTGTGTTAGTGTGTGACTTTGCATGATCAAACATGTCATGTATGCGTTTCGCTGATCCTCCATATTAGAGGGGGATCAAACACTGTCACGTATACCGTATAGCCACCGTCAACAAATCCTGTTAACCGGCGCACACTCATGCACATACACACACGTACATGCATAAATCCCTTTCTTTTTTTTCTGTCACTCACAAATCAGGTTCAGTGTCGACGGTTTTACAGCAGCGCCAGCCTGGTTGGTTGGTGATACATCTGATCATTACAGTTAATCATATTTAAGTATCATTTATAGGACAGCACGGACTGATATATGTGGATAAAAAGTCATATTCTTTATCCAAGTTTTTAATATCCAGTCTGTATGAACACACAGATATGCTGATTTGCTAAATGCTTAATGCGTCTTGTGTCTTATCTTAACTACAACTTTCTGTGTTTTCCTCCCTTACACTTATTGAAACCACCTTTCAAAAGAGCTGTTTCTGATGTGTGCCAGCCTCATGGACAGCTAGTTCTTTTAAACATTTGTTGGAGCATCACATTGTGAAGAGATAAAGAGAAAGGGCATGCCACTGAGGAGCGGCTGTTGTTGTTGCTGGCTGTATTTTCACGGCAGGAATGAGCTTCAATGGAGAGATTCATCAGCTTGATTGCACGTCCCTGAAGGCCTTAAACTGGAGGACTTGAGCTTAACTCCACTCAGATGAGGGAAAAAAACACTCCTTATATTAGCTATGTTAGTAGAAAAATAGCCAGTTACAGTTGAGGGCTTTTGTAAGGACATTCACAAACACTAAAAGAGTCTGCAATTCCCAAACTCTCTCAGCTGATATTGTCTGACTCAGACTCACTGTCCAGCAGGCCCTGTGCCTCTGAGCCTCGGTGAGGAACAGAGCAGCCCCGTCAGCTTCTTTCTCTCACATGTCCTGCTGTGATTTCCATAACTCTGAAGGTCATTGAAGACTTCAGAACAACTGCAATGCTTCTGTCCTTTTTTAAGGGGCTGGATGTAAAAAAAAAAAAGAAATTGCTTGTTAACAGTGACATCTGTGGCTGTTAAGTCAACAACAGTCAACGTCCTGTTGCTCACACTCACACGACGTAGACTCGAGCAAGCATCGGTCCACAAAGTGAGGCGAAACACACGAGACTGAACATGATTGACAGGCATCATGTTGATTAGCGTTAGCAACATTAGTCAGGTAAAACCACAATATCACTTTTTATTTCACATTATCGCTTGGCAATAATGTTAGCTTACCTGTCCAATAGGAATTTTGCCAGCTCGGGTCCATTTTGATACCCGAAACCAAGCGAATCCATGAATCAAAGGCCGATGTTGAGAGTAGAGTAAAGGCGTTCACGAGTGCGCATGATGTCACGTCTGTTGGATTTTCCCAGAAAACACATTAAAAGCAGTCTACAGGCTGATAGAGGAAACCCAGAAAATCGCGGAAGGTCTCATTTCTTAGGTTAGGTTACAACCTGTTCACACGTTGGCCATATAAACCAATTTATATGTGTAAAAACGTACATATAGTCCTTTTAAAGTGCTTTAGAGTGAGCTCATAAACCATCAAAATCCAATGTATAGCTGAATAAGTAAATCATTCTCATTACTGGAGCCTCTGTGGCGAAAGACTGACTGAGGGGTGAAACCATGACCAAGATGCTATGGGGACATAAAGTGTGGCATTTATACTTCTTTCAAGTGGTAGTCAGTGCTTTGTTTTTCCTGTAAATTATGGATAAGATGTGTACAGGGGTCAAATATACCTGGATAAACTTAATGTACCCGAATAATCTGAACCCAATTATACCATGGTCACTTGCCCTGGTTGAGAAACTCTTTGAACTTTCTCTGGAATAGTTTCCACTTTGAGAAAAACATCATTAGTACCATTAGTTGTCTTCTTCTTAGCGGCGCCTACACTATACACCTTTTCACTTCCCTCCACTCTCTAACTAATAAAGAAGTTGTTTTTATCTGGTTCGTAACCACAACTCTTCCAGGATCAAGAGTCTTTGAACTATCTTTGATGCTGTTTGCAATGATTGCATCAATACCGAGGAGGAAGATGGAGATGAGATTGGAGCATTTTTCTTTAGAGTCACTGGTGATTGTCAGAACTCACCTACACCTATGGTAGCTTAGACATGAAGAAGGTTACGCTCTTATCTGACACTTGTGTTTCCAGGCCAAGGAGAATGTCATTTTATTTGCGGTACTCAAAGCATCAAAAGATTACATTTGAAAAACTGAACAGTGATATGTTTTTTGCAGAATCAATGACTCATCCTGCTGTTTCACTATTTTCTATGAAATATAAAAAATAGAGATAACTCTCTAGGCTACATATGGATTACTCTAAATATGCACAAGATTGCATTCACCTCTGTTGTATTTGGGTGAACTGACCCTATAGACTGACAGTAGAGCATGAAAAGATATGGCACTTAAGAGACTGTAGACTTAGACTGTATACAAGAAGTGGACATAGTCACCGTGACGTCACCCATTGGTGTGTGGACTGCTGTTTTGAAGCCTTAAGTTTGGCGTTTTGGTCGTCACCGTCTTGGTTCTTTGGAACCAGAAGTGACACGAGAGGGTTGAGCTAAGCACAACCGAACACTGAATAAGACATTTTTAGGTGACCAGAATGTTACAATTAACTTTCATGAACTGAAAACACACTGTGAAAGGATTAAAGTTGTAAGACAAAAACACGGACAACACCCAGACCGGACAACATCATGGTAGCGACCTGTCAATAACAAGGTAGCCATGCCCTAAAGCATACCCTGCTTTATGGTCTATTTGACTCTAAATTGGACCATAATTTACTAAATGAACATCATGCTGTATTGAAGAACACTTGAAACTAGCAATTGAGACCATAAACTCACGTTTACAGTGTTTACTGAGGTAATAAATCAAGTGAGAAGTAGGCTCATTTTCTCATAGACTTCTAAACAATCAGACTTCTTTTTGCAACCAGAGGAGTCGCCCCCTGCTGGCTGTTAGAAAGAATGCAAGATTAAGGCACTTCCGCATTGGCTTCACTTTTGAGAACCGGAGGTTGCGGCCAAACCAAAACAGTGACATGTCCTGTTTATTCAGTTTCTGTACACCATTTCACATGAGCCCAAGCTCAAAGAAAGAGGTGAAAGTTTGGACAATTTAGAGGTTAGAGCTATAAAACGTTGAAAGTTGAGTTTTTTGGGATTTTATGTTATGTTAAGTAATGATGGTATACAAATACACACTGCCATGCCGGTAAAGAGAGCGGAAGTTTATCGTATATGCTTACAAATGAATCGTTATTTAAACAAAAATCTCCCTTTCTATTTATTCACAGAAAGAAGGTTCATTTAGTTGGCTTTGTATGAACACTGTTGGAGCTGCCAGCATAGTCACACATGAGTAGACATCAGAATACTCAAAAATGCTCTTAATGAGGAACTAGGAAGCTGCTGTAGTCACCCCACAAATCAAATAAGTATGCAAATATGGACAGCAGAATACTTCACAAACAGAAAGGATCTTGGTGTGTCTCAGAGACTGTGTTGTGGCATTGCACATGTGTGTGTGTGTTTGTGAATTTTTGTGTCAAAATCTTATATTTTATGATGAAAATATACCAACGAAGCTTCTGTAGCGGGACGATAAATAAGCTTCAACTGGGTAAATCCCAAACATTGGGATGCTCCTTCAAATGCATTCACCTCCTACTCACACACACACACACACACACATGTACAAACAGAGTATAATGTGTCATGTAATGTTATTACAGCAATCCAGCTGAGTATTTGAACGGCAAAGAAACACAAACAAAGAAAATTATATTCTGATTTCAACATTTCAGCGTTGTTTTTTTCACATGATAATGATGTTGTAACGTTGCAGCAAACAGAGACTCTGTCTATCTGTCAATACGCTCGCTGGCTGCCCATCTAAACTCTTGCCTCTTATTAGATTTCCTCCATAAATAATTGATGACTTTGCACCTCCCCCATCTCCCTCAATCTCTCTGTTTTTGTCTCACCCTCTCAGTCAGCTGTGGGGAAGGACACTCAAGGTTGAACAATGTGATTTTGTATGTGCATAATGTGTTTCTGTGTGTGTGTGTGAACCATGAAACAGAGAGCAGAGATCAAAGGACAGGAGGCGTCCTGGTTTGATTCCAGGAGGCTGATGGATAGATGAAGAGAAAAGAGAAAGAGAGAGGTTAGAATTCACGGTATAAACGCAATAAAGTGAAGCACATCAACAAAATAGCAATTCAATGGAGTAGCTTTAGATTAGAGTCGATGAAAAATGTATGATCTGCTTGCAGAAATTGGGTCACAGTGCAGGATACAAGATAAACCGACATTATTAGCCACGTGGAATATGTTAGTGGCAAAAATAATAGTTCAAATATTTTAAAAGGACGGGGCAACAAAAGCATTCACTCTATTTTTTATAGCGTTTACAGTGACAGGTTTGCAGGTTAGCAGATGTTCAAGGTTTACACTTCTTCACAGTCAGTGAGAGTCTTCACTCGTGCGATGGTTATCTGCTCGCGTCACCCAATAGGCAGGCAGGAAAGCAGTAATACAGAATTATGCAAATGTGCATTGTGAGCTCCCGACATATTTCATGAATTTCAAAACAGAGCGAACACTGGATTTATCCTCTCCAGCGATGCCGCTGACAAGCTGAACTGTGATTACGGCGTATGTGACAAAGTGAAAACAGTTAGATGGAGTTCACGAGTACAAGGTGCAAAATACAGGATGATATAGTTTAAGTAACTGATTAAAGAAATGTGTGTCACATTTAGGAGGATATATTGGCAGAAATGGAATATAATATTAATAAGTATGTTTTCTTTAGTGTGTAAATCACCTGAAAATAAGAATTGTTGTGTTTAATTACCTTTCAGTGAGTCGTATATATCTACATATGGAGCAGGTACTCTTCACGGTGCTGGCCCAGAAAGGACAAACCAACCCTATAGATAGCTCTAGAGAGTGCCATTTGTCTTTTTCGTGTTTTTGCGGCAGCCACCATAGTTCTCCTACACGCTTGGAGAACATTAACTTTAAGTCGGTTGCTATCTGCAACCTCACCACTAGATGCCGCTAAACCATACACACTGTCCCTTTAAGAGCCGCTTTATTACGGTAAACCCGGAAAGTGATTTTAGAAGAAGGGAAAGCTTTAGGACGGGGCTCCAAAACAACCACAGCTTAAATTTGAGACTGAAACGTCATTCTTGACCTTACAAAAACAGCAAAACAATCCCACCACAAGGCCCATTAGTAGCTGTTCTGGAGCTTTCGATCCTATCTAATGGTGTTCCTCAGCAAATGGAGCTGCCCGGTTGACGTGGAATTGTAGACGTTCAAATTTCCATTTTTGAAGACCATATTCTTTCATGCCAGCTCTTAAGTTTCTGCATGAAACAATTATAGATTTAAGATATATATATATATATAGAATATAGAATTAAGATAGATAGATAGATAGATAGATAGATAGACAATAACCCAGTGGAGTGAGATAAATTGGGGAATATCATCAAGCTGTGTTTTAATTTGGCAGGCATTACACTCACAATGATCCCTGACACCATCTGCTGTCTTCCTCTCTTTGTTGTTCTATTTCCTCCTCTCTGGCTCTCTCTCTCTCTCTCTCGCTCTCTTTGTGTATTTCAGTCAGTCTCTTTCACACAAACACTCCTTCCTCTCTTGTTTATCCACCCTCACCACACCTCTTTTTGTTATTCGTTTACGGTAGTCCTTTACTCATTCTTCAGCTCGCGGTTTCAGTATGACAGTCACATGTTGGGTCAAAGTCTGTGCCGGCTGAGTGGATGCTGAGAGAATAAGAAACAATTACGATTAAGCTGACACAGTGTCTGCGTGTGTGCGAGAGAGAAAGTGGAAGAAAGGGAAGTTTTAATTTTATACCCACAGTGAACTTTTACATGCATATTGCGAAACATTTAGTTACTTAATTATGCCTCTTTGGGATCTGTGCGGTTGCTTTTAGTGCAATATATTATACATATTTCCTTGTAGGACTGTAAGTGAGCTATTGGAAGCCGTGGATGAGAAGTAATGAAATATTTAAAAAGGGATTATTTCCTTGGAATGTTAAAATATATACTGTATATCTATCAGCTTCTTTGAGCCTTGCCAGATGCTCTCGTTCAGCTTAAATAGCAAAAGCATGGCTCGGACACTGCTGGGGTGGAAGCATCATGTCTTTTGCAGTCAGGTCGGATTACACTTTGACCTCACGGTACCCGAAGAGTGTTCCAAATTTCTAGCCCTAAAAACAGGAATTGATTGGCCACATTGGCTCGACTCTCCATTCCTCTTTCAACAGGAAATACCTCACTTTAAAGGAGTAATAATACTGTTTAATGGCACCTTTGTTTTTGTTTCATTCCTTTTTCAGTGTTTCCTGTACACTTTTCCTTTCTGGACCGCTGTCCGTGGTGCTGATCGCCCCTCAGTACCATGCATATTTGTCTCCTTTTGCCATCAGAGGCTGATGAAGTCAGGGATTTAAGCGACAACGAATCACATGTCAGTGGGGACTTGATGCCCAGAATTTGATCCAGATTATTTCTATTCTCCTTGAATGTTTTTGTGCCGATTTCGATAATCTTCCCCTCACTCCATATGTGAGAGCGTCATCAGTAAAGGGCAAGGACAGGACCTGCCTCCGGTTCAGCTCACCATCTGTTTTTAAAACTTTTCCTCTGGGAAACCAATCCCAGTAATCACCGAGGTCCCTTTGAAGCTCAATAGTGTCTGTTGGAGAATTATCATCTTACTCAACCACACCTCCTGAGATTTACTCCTCACAGAAAATCAATCCGCTGTTTAACTATCCAGTGGCTAAAACTTACGGCCAACCCTTCTTACCATGGAATGATTTATTATACTACCAAATTGACCTGCATGGATGGTAAACAGTGTTGATATTATGAATGCTCTGCGGTGCTCGTAATTTATCTCATGAATCTCATTCCATTCAGTATAACTTCTAAAATTTCACACATGGTGCCAAAACACTACTGCGCATTCAATGCAGTTCATTCTTCACCTGCAGTCACCACATGCATACCGCTTCTTCAAACGCACTTAATTACAATATGATTTACTGCTTACGTTCAAATTGAGCATAACAAATTTGCATTATATTGCAATCTCAGTTATTTGCAGTCCTCTAGTGGTTGAAAACTGACAGTACATGCACAGAACGGAGAGGATTATTTAAAAAAAAATAGTGGTATGTGAAAACCCCACCCCACAGTTAATCAGAATCAGAAATACTATATTGGTCCCCGAGAGAAATTGGGACGTTACAGTTGCTCTTATATAAGCATAAAGAAATGTAGAAATAAAGGAGTAAGTAACGTGTACATTCTGTACACAATGCTACAAAATATTACACAATATATGTAGAGAAATATAAGTAAATAAGAAATCAGAAATTGAGAAATATGTACAAATTTGTGCATTAAAGACATACAATATATAATATATAATCACAGTGCATATAACAAAATGCTGAAAATGTTTCTACAAGTATTAGCTTGTAAACACTTGGCTTCTGATGACTCTTTTAACACCCCCAATTTGAAAGGAAGCGGTGGCAGAAGCCTAATAATTTTGGAGATATGAGTTGAATGCCAGTGGATTGAATCCTTGGAAAGCCAGGAACTCCAGACAAGGAAGTTAAATAGAAGAACTCATCCCACCCTTCAACAACTCTCACTGAAGTGACATTAAGTACTTAATCCCCAACCGCTCTGGTGAACTTCCTCAGGGGCCAGAAGTAGAAGCTAAATGACCCCGGGTAGGGTTAATGCATGTCTGTAACCTTATGTGGCCTGCAGCTACTCTCACTGCTGTCACAGTAAATACAGCAATAAACTGTATTTTCCAAGATAATATGATAATTTCATATTTAATATTATAATTTAAAATGTGACAATCTTGACAGCAAGGCAAATGAATAGAATTTCACAAAAAAGTTGAGTGTTTCATTAACATTAAGAAGTTGACCTATGCTTTAATTAAGCATTTCGTCACCATTGCTCATCGTTAACTTGTGATAGTGTTACTGTGTGGACTGTAATGCTTTAGTACACTGTACATTTTAGATTGCGATCTGTTTACTTGAATTATTCACATAATTATTTTGAAATCGACTATCTGTTTATCATGATCCCCATCCAACCAACAAATGGTTTAAAAATCTGGACACACTCATTACACAATTCTACAGGGAAACCAAAAAAATCTGAATAAAACCAACAACCCTTCAAAAGTTAAAATAATTTGCTGTTGTTGTTGTTGTCTGTTTATTTTTTTTATATGTCGTTAAGGTGGCCAGCTTATCCGCCCCTGCTTTTTTGTTTTGTTTTGTTTTTAAGTAATATTGTATATTACATTTGTACTATAACTTTTCTTTTCCTTCATTGGCTTTTAATTTGAAAAAGAATGAAAACAAAGTCAATTTAGTCATGCGAAGAGGGAGGGTGTTAACCGGCCCTAAAAAAGAAAAAAATATAATTTTTATACACAACATGACATTGGGCAACGACATGATACAATACCAATACATGTGAATCCTCACAAAATATAAGAATATCAGCAAGTTATAGCAGTCATGAATCCCAGAGACAAAAAAGAATGGAAAAAAAATTAAGAACAATATATTTACATTTTTTTTTTTACTTATTTAGTTATTTAATTAAAGAAAACAAGAGTCAATAAATAAATAAATAAATAAATAAATAAAGAGAGACAAACAACAATGACAAAAAACAATTGGTTCTGAGTGTGGAATGATCACTGAAAATAAACACTATAAATATATATACATTTTGATAGGAGGACATGTGTATGCATTATATAACAAGTGCATAGAATTCATGATATCCTGATTATCCAAACCAAGACCAATACACCTTTATCCCTGACAATGATATAGAAATAGAGCAAAATGCATGTAGAGTTAAGGACACATGGCAAATGATCAAAGAAACTGCAGATTTCATTGAAGAATCGTCGTTTCGTCTTCATGATTCAACACCTCCCCAACAGAGAAGAGTGCTACTATGAAAGCTACACCTGGCGCATGATGAGTCACCTTCAGATGGCTGGCCTGCTAGACTCATTAAAGACACTCACACCTGTATTCCTTATTACTAAGCTGGCCTTTTGACTTCCCTCCCAAATCACACAGGGGATGACGCAGACATGGATAGCAGCGGACCAACAGCAGATTGTTGGCTAATTGAATGTTTTGTTGACGCAGGTGTGCTCTATACTGACTTTTAGCATTTGCGGATAATGCACATTAAAATAGCACTGGTTATATTTTCCTTTAAACAATTTCACTTACTCTCAGTTAATCTTATTTTGTTGCAAAGGAATACAAAAATCCAAATGAAGTCATATGATAGCACAATGCATATTTACATGTAATCGTCTATGAGTTTGTTGAATCATTAGTACAATTTTGGTCTCGGTAGTAAAATAGACAACATGGTGGCCAACACTGACTGTGTAGAGGCGCACTAGCTGCAGAGACTGGCAGGTTTGTGCCAAAAACAAACAGCAGGCTACAAGAGAAGGTCATTCGGCAGTATAGTGCTTCTACAGTACGTAATTATGAGGAAAAATATGGAGAATAATTCTCACATCCATAGGAAATTCAAAAATATGCATATATACATAAAATATGTGTATATATACGACTTTTGGTTTGACCCAGTTATGTAAAACAGAAAGGGACAATGGACTGTAAATTGTCAATCTGTTTTAAATCTGTCAGAGTCAAGGCCATATGGGTCAACAAATGCCAATTAAATAACGTGTGTCTTCATCAAGTGCCTCCCAAATGTCTCTTTATTGATGTTTCTAAAGTAAAAAACGTCCCCAGTCAATCCAGCATCCGCGGTATAAGGAATACTGATTCAGAGTCCTGGGCCTGGCTCTCCTCCTGGTCTACAGGGAGACACAAGCTGCCAGAAATCAAAGCTGGCACAGCTCCTGTAAACTGAAGTCTTCTCAGGTCTCCTTACAGTATATTTTTCCAAAACGATTCAGTACAAAGTCAGTCAGCGAACATCTGAGCATCACAGAGAGAGCTTGTTGTAGTGTTGTTGAAGTTGTAGTCTTTCTTCCTAGGAGTGGATAAAAAGATGCCACGGTTATACATTATTTCAAATGTTTGGCTCTGTGTTATGCATTCTACGGTTCTCTGCTGTGATTGGTCTGTTGGTCCGATAGAGGCAGGTGTTTTCTCTCTAATGTGAAATTCAATTGTCTTTGGCGCCCCCTACAGTCTGAGACACATAATGACATACTTTAAACATACTTTTCTTGGTCTACTGTCTTTATGTCCATATTGTCCTTAGATGTATCCAGATACATTTATGATGACTCAAGTATTTCATACCAAACGTCATGTAATTGTTTTATTTTTAATTTTTGGCAGCAGTGGAAAGACGTATAGTGTGACGTCAAGTCAAGGTCCTCACAAAGGATGTGTCCGTGTGTGCCAGGTTAAATGTGTGCTGCTTTAATTTCACCTTGATGACAAACAAGGCTTCAATAATTCAGCCTCCCTTATGAGGCCACGTCAATAGCAAAGTGCCAAAACCTGATGGCAAGCCAATCTGAAACTCTGCCGTCTTGACCTTTTCCTCTCCCACCATCATTTCATTTTACGACTATCCTTTTTTGCAGCATTTGTCTTTTATTGGACAGTATACAATAATAAGTGACAGGTAGTCAGCTGGAAAAGGAAAACAAACATATACAGAGAGCTTGAAATAAACAAAAATCAAAAGCTGTGGTGATATGATCCATTTTTTTTGTAGATTACACAACCCAACAGTATTTAAAGCAGTTAAAGTTTGACATAACATTGAAATGCTTTTTATACACATATCATACTAAAAATCACAATCACATTCTAATAAAGACAGTACCAAACCAATTGCTCTTGCGGTAACGTCAGGATAGACGATTTTGTGAATTTCTGCACAGTAAGGTACAGCAGATACAAAATAAATTGTAGATGTCATTCAGAAATAACTTACATAATGTACATTCAAGGATAACAGCTCAGAGTAATTCATTCAAGTGCTGTTCAGGTGCTGCACTGGGATGGTGTTTTGCAAATTTATTTTTAAATTACAGCAGGTTCGACTGGAGAATAATAAAAAACATAATAAAAAAAGCTCTAAAATATAAACTGAATTATACCAGTGAAAACAATACACATGCAGCCACATAGAATTTGCCCTCCCAGCTGACTGCCAGCCAGTTCCCAGCCAACTTCCAGTCGCTGGGTGTCTCCTAGTCTGTATTAGCACCACTTCACTGATAGTTAATGCTGCCATTATTGGAAATATAATGGAAGCAAGAAGGAAAAATCAATAAAAGCACATGTTTTTATGTTTCTGGTCTACATTGTAGGGCTTTTAAAATATGTTAATACATTTTTTTAATAAGAGAAAAGCATTAGTCTGTTCTATTTCTGACAATGTTATCATAATAAAGGAGGATAATAGTTACCTTCCATCAATTAGATATATGATCTACCTATCAGTTATTTTTATTCTGGTAGCATACAGCAATTTCACACTTATAAATAATCATAAATAACCAAAAAACAAGAATAACATGTATTACTATACTCTATTGAGGAACACAAGTGTTACTGTAAGTCGTATGTAATGTTGGAAATGAAATAAGATAAAGAGAATCTAAGTAACAGGTGTACCTGTATGTACTGTATATGACTAATGTAATAAAGTTTAAAAAGTTTGAAGTCAGACTGACAGTATTTCTATTTTTGTGTAAATAAGGTTTCAGTTTTGTGTGAGTCTTTCTTACACGGCGGTGTGTATCAGCGTGGCCTCGGGTCAAAGTGACTGATATTTGTCATCGTATGAGGAGGCAGAGAGCTGAATTATTGAGGTCTTGTTTTTCATCAAGGTGAAATTAAAGCAGCGCACGCAGGCACAACACACACACACGCACAAACACACACACAGTCATTCACTCTAGCAGCAAATTACTTCTGTGGAAAACCTGGTTGGGACACAAAGTCTAAAATGAAGTCCAACCCATTACCTCAGGGTGTGTGTGTGCTCGTGTGTATGTGTGTTTGTGTTTACCACACTGTATCATATTTCTCCCTTTACTCTATCTGCCTCCATACTGGTGGATTACAGCTGCCATGTTCATTTGATTGGGTCTATAGGCTGCACCAAAATCACTAGCAGAAAAATATGGCTTCAAAAAAACACCTTTCAAGACACAAAAATCATTACATGAGACATATATGTATAATGGAACCAAGCAATCCATTAGGCCGGTAACTAGGCAGCAATCCAGAGTCTTCTACATGAGTCATTATGAGTCTTAATGACTCCTAATTGGAAATGTGCAAGGCCAATTTATCAGCAATTTTCTCGATCAAACATGCATGTATCTACAGTAATCTGTGGTGAAGTACATATGGAATGAAAGTAAGTAAGTAAGTGTGGCTGTATTCTGTTTTTTCAGGGACCTTTGGTGCCACCCAGAGGACGATTTACAGAAGATAAGGATCTCTAAATGTTTCTGTAGTGACTCTTTCTGAGATGCTGGTTCATTCACTGAGAAGGGAACAACTTGTGTGACAAAAAGCTTTTTGGTTGAGGACGCATGTGTGCATTCAAAGAGCCGTTTTGTCCCTGGATTAAGAAGTTCAAAGTTTAGTTTTGTTAACACAATAAAACCAGACAGTGTGATGATGAAATAACTGAGCAGTGAAGTCTGAATTATTATCTTCAGGGCATCTTTGGATGGAAAATGGAATGAAATTAATTTACAATAACAAGCCCTTGTTGCTCTTTGAGCTTACAGGCTGATACATATTTTAAAATCCATATTACATCCAGTCTGAGCTGATGATGTTGCCTTTAATAATAAGGGAGTGCTTGAATATTTCAGATGTGCTGGAGTTTCATTTTGCTTTATAATGTATTTAACTCTGTTCTATGCCTTCACACCTGCAGTTTCACAGCTGCATATATACTGGTGTGGTACAATCTTAACAGGAAGACAAAAGGCCTCTTTGCAGAAGCTGCACACCCAAGTGTCAACAGGAAGTGAAAGCCCATGAAGGCGTATGGGTCACACTAATAGACTAGTAGACACTACACTACTGTGACCTTAACTGATCTCCCTGAACTGGCATTCAAAACAACAAACTACATAAAAAATATAATAATAATACATTTATCATGCATTTTTTAAAGTAATAAACGTACACATATATAATGTCAAACTGAAATTGAAAATATACAGTATTTTATATTTTTGGAGTTTGTTCTTTCATTATGCTTAAATGAAAAAAAAGAAAAGGGAAATGCTGTAAACGAATAAATAAATAGGAGAAGGAAAAGTAGAAAGGAAGATTCCAACATAGTGAGTTACTTTCTATTTCAAAAAGCATCACTTTTCATAATAAATGAATAAAATAAATAAATAATAAATCTTTGAAGAAAGGGGAAGAAAGATAAAAAAAACTACCTCTCCTAACTTTAGAACATTTGTCTATCTTATGAAAAAGGGAAGTTATTGAAGCCGTCCTGAAAATAAACATCTATGCAAATTAAGCAAAGTTACAAAAAACCCAACAAGTTATGAACAGATTGGAAAAAAATCCCCTTATTCCACACAGTATCACATATATTCTGTATCTATTTGTTCCACCTCCTTATATATATGATGTCTAACCAAGACTCCATGTTTTTATAACTGCACTTTTCCATCAAATTGGAATATTCTACATGTCTTTTTGCACCATTTTATACACATATACCCAAAATTCAACCTGACATGTTTGGAAACTTTGGGATCCCTGCTAGAAGTTGTGTGGGTTTGAACAATGTTTGGCTGCACAGCATGGATTTGTAATTCCTGATCCATCAGTGGGCTTTTTTTTTTTTTTAAAGGGGCTTATAATGAAGATGATGCCACAGATTTATTTTGAGTTTAGCTTTCTGGAGGCATTTTGAGCCTAATTTACTCAAACATAATTGAAGTTTCAACTGGTAGATGCTGTAGATAGTATAGCTGTAATTGCAATGCGTCCATCCTGTGGAAAAAGCAAGTGACATACACATCAGTGCACTCTGTAAAAAGTAAAAGAACAAGAACAAATGAACATAACAACGCATTAGTAATACTAATCAAACATTAACTATGTCTATAAAACACATCGGGAAGATGAAATAGCTTTATAATCAGTGATATCAAAGGTGACGGTTATTATTACCTCTCTGGATGAGTTTATAACCAGCTTTTTTATTTTAATGGGACAAAAGTGACCAATCAGCACTTCAGTTTGAAACACCCATCACCACTCTACCTATCCTATCAACACTTTCTCATCCCAACCAAAGGTCACCCCCACATGTTTCATATATTTATATTCCTGTCATCTCATCTTATCATTTCATTTCCTGTCACCATTGCTGCTCTCAGCTTCACACAGGAAGTGTCACGGTCTGCCCTGCCCCTGTCGCAGCCTCTCATCTCTCAGTTTTGTCTCTGTCACACATATAAACCGTGTGCAGTATATCTCACCCACAGAGAGGAACCGTGGTTCATGCTGAGGTTTCTCCGCCTCAACAACTAAGTTATCCTCCCCTCTCTGGCTCTCCTCTTTCTGTTGTACTGCAGCTCCTCTCAGATGATCCATCTGTCAGCCACCTTCAGCTCATCTTATACAGCCACAACATGAGCATACGGAAACTGAGTGAGTACAGTGTATGTGTGTCTATGTGTGTGTGTTTGTGCGTAGAGCAGCTGCACTTTGTTCATGTGTTTGCACATATAGTAAACCAGGGTGTCGGTTAGGTTAACTGGCTCTCAGACACTGCTATGTCAGTTTTGCAACATTTTGGTGATAATGATGCAAAAATCAACTGACAGCTGAAATGATTTCTTCTGAGAGCAGAAAATGTGTACAATAAATACATTTTATAGACCTGTTTCTGCAGTGTTTCTTATATTTCATTTATATACACTAAAGTATATACAGTATATGTATAGTATTTATACAAATAGCAAAACACTTGTATGCCTACTTGTGTTGACACACAGAGACAACCAAACAGGAACATATGCACCCACCCACCCAACCACACACACACTAACATACAGTATGTTACATCTCATCTGTACAGCGTCACGATCAAAACACTGTAGCTCTGCAAAAGGGAATTCTGCTGTAACAGCTGTGCAGAAAGAGAGACACCCTTTTTTTCATTGAAGCTGCACTTAGAGTTTTACTTTACTTTACACATCTAGCAGACACAGAGCGACAATTCATTTTGAGTCATGTGTCTATCCATCTGGTAAATGTAAATCTCTTTTTTAGTTCTGTTTTAGTTCTCGCCAACTGCTGATAAACACATCACGTTTTTAGCTCACAGGATGCTCCGGTATGTTCCACATCTAGTTGCTAACTTTGTCTGCTGTTTGGTGCTGGGCAGGTGGCTGGTAAAAAAGAGCTGTTTTGCTGAGAGGTAAATGAGAGCAGAATTTGAGAGTCGGAAAACCAAAACAATGAGCTAAAAGACATTAAAAAGCTCTGTTGAGATGAGGGCAACTGCAATTTGGGGTTAATTCTCTGTTGGTTCACCACTACAAACGACACCTTTCACATTACACTTAGTCATTTGATCCATTACCAATTAAAACAAATATTCGGCTGTTTTAATCAACTTGCCTTTAAAGGGGAACTACGCTCATTTTCAAAATTCATACATGTTATTCCTACGGTCTAAGACAGTCCAAAAAATATTAGTAAACATGAACTCTCTCAAATCCAAAAACTAGAGTGCTAAAACTCAAATTTGTGATGTCAGAGGGTATAAAGTGTGGAACTGCTCCGTAGACAATGAATTGGGAAAGATGTTCTAGATGACACTGAGAGCACCCAGGGGAATGATCTGAGTATATAGGAACATTTTCTATTTCACAACTGCCAACATTATAATAGAATAAATCTCATTTGTGTATAAAAAAGAAAACAAACATTCTGTGGGTCCACAAAATCAGTCTCCCATTCATTGTCTATGGAGCAGCTCCAGACTTTATACCCAATGACCTCACAAGTATGAAGCTTACATCTCTGGTTTCTGGCTTTGAGAGGGAGTAGCTCATGTTCACACATATTGATTGGACTTTACTAGGCCATGGAAATAACATATTCAAATTCTTAATTTAGGTGGTGTTCCCCTTTAACTTCTCTGGCCTTCCTGCCCAAAAAAAACTCTAATTGAGAGGTTGCCTGAATGGGGATGAGTTAGGTTGGCTGGTGGGCAAACACATGGACCAACATCACAGACTTGTTATATACTGAGCATTTCTTCTTCTCCTTTTCTAACTGTTCCCCTCTCAAGGTTTCAAGTGGTTTGGTAGCCTCACCAACCTCTCCTTTCGCCGCTCCACTGAGAAAGCAGACTCCAAGTCGTCTAAGTCTGGCATAGATGGCACTGACAGTATCACCGGGGCAATCCTGGCTCCAGTTGCTGAGACAACGATGGACGACATGGACGCCATGCGTCCTCGCACTGCCAGCTACGTCCGCTCCAGTGAGAGCTACACACACATGGGTACGCTGCCACGGCTACTGATGAAGAGGAGAGACAAGAGCAATAAAGGTAAAGCAGCAGAAGTCATTGAACAACATGATCTTTAGCCTGGGAAAAAATCTTTTTGAGAAATAGGACAACAATTTTCTCCACGACAAACATTTTATGTTATTTCTCACGTCCCTTCTTCTCTAGGAGGCCCCGAAAGCAATAAGAAGAGTAAGAGCAGCATCAACAGAAGTCAAAGCCAGCGACCTGCAGGGGAGAAAGATCGTGGTGGGCCCTCGAGGCCAACAGCCGCCTCATCCAAAGTGGCTGGGGATGAATCTGAAGCTAAAGCTGACACTAATGTCACTAACACCCCAAACACCATCCCTGGCCCCGTACCTGTCATGTCGCCATCTGGTGGCTCAGGTGATGCACTCCAACCAGAGACTTGTAACGAGCAGGGCATCATCAACCAGGCAGGCGTAGTCTCGAACCCTGAAGCATCACCTCCACATCAGACCCGGAATCACGAGGATGACGGGTCAGAGTCCGGGCCTGTATCCGACCCAAAGGAGGAGAAAGCAGAGAGCAGAGAGCTGACAGAAGGAGCAGACACAGGAAACCAAACCTCTGACGGCATTTACTGGTGATTTGCTTTTACTTTCTTGTTTTCTTAGATGTGTACAGTTATGACACAATAAAGTCACTGAGGGAGGAAAGGTTGCTGATTGAGGAGATGAGAGAGTGCCGTACATTTATGGGCCTGTCCTGTACCAGTTTGACTCAAATTAGTTTGGCATGCACAGTAGGCTATTGAAAGCTTTAATAAAACTAAACAAAGGTCATAAAGAAAAATATCTACACTTGAATCATTAATAACTATGAATCTATTAACTAATGATTGTAGGCAATGTGTTTTTTTTCCAAATTGGAGAACTGCCAAAAGAGGTCCCCAAAAACTCCAGTCTCATCAACTGGTTTGTGGTAGTTTATTGAAAATTTGGGAGCGTGCACCAATAAAGCGCAGTATTAACTGACATGATAAAGGTCTTAAGGTGGCTTCTGCTTTACTACCTGATTTAACTGATTGGCCTGCAGATTGTTCCAGGACCAAGGTCTACAGTGGAACAGGCTTGTTTTGCCAGCTTCTGTTCTGATAGAAGCCACTTTACACTGAAGCCGTTTATGTGACCTAAGATTAGAACTGTTTTGGAGAAATACAAACTTCCGGCTTAAGTAAGTAAGAAATTTGCCAGGGATGATCTTATAGACTAAAATGTACCAATGTTGTAACCTCCACAGAGTGAAGGATGACCATCCTATACCATGCTGTATAAGGTTCAATGAGGAATCCTGAAGCTAGAATTAGTGACAAACCCCAGGAAAAGGCCAGCAACTAAGAGTTTTCTTGATGCTATGGAAAAACAGGCTGTACACAAAACCCAGTGAGAATTTTATTTTTCTTTGCAAGATGGTCAATATGGCATTTCAAATTTAGACTTTTGTCCATCCAAATTCCAAAGTATTTGTAATTAGAATACCTATATAAAATATATAATCAAATATGTGTCACACATAAACAGTACAGAAACAGTACTTTTTTCTTCTACGGAGTATATTTAGCTGCTACTGTACTTTCACTTCAGTAGGATTACTTACTTGTAATGAGATATTTTTACATTGTTTTTTTTTGGCACCTTTACTTCAGTGAAAGAATATACCAGTGGCGGCTGGTGGAATTTTTTCTTGGTGGGGCTGTGGTGCCACATCCAATCAATTTCAGAAAACATCCCGGTATGATTTAATGCAAAAAAAGTGACGGTATCAATATTACTACTTTGCAGTTAAATAATTAACAATTATTTTATTTCAACAGGAAGAGTAAATAATGCTTTTAAAAAAACACAACAGTATAAAATGTACTCAATGGTGGAATGTAACTTAGCACTTAAATAAAATGTTTTAGGTATTTCTACTTTACTTGAGTATTTCCATGTTCTGCTACTTTCTACTTCTACTCAACTACATCTCAGAGGGAAATATTAGACGGTTTTTACTCCCACTACATTTATCTGACAACTTTAGTTACTTTACAGATTCAGATTATTAATACAAAATATAATCACATTTGTATTATTATTATTATTATTAGTAGTAGTAGTAGTAGTAATGTTTTTTTTGTGTGTGACTCACAAAACATTACCCTCCCTGAGTCACACACAAAAAAATCATTAGTACTACTACTACTGCTACTACTACTACTAATAATAATAATTCTACAAATTGTCAATATTTGTGTTTTAAATATGTAATTCACCCAGTAATATGTGTAATTTGATTGTAATATACTTATATTTTGTATTAATAATCTGAATCTGTAAAGTAACTAAAGTTGTCAGATAAATGTAGTGGAGTAAAAAGTCTAATATTTCCCTCTGAGATGTAGTGGAGTGGAAAGTAGCAGAACATGGAAATACTCAAGTAAAGTAGAAATACCTCAAAATTGTATTGAAGTACTTAGTTACATTGCACCACTGAGTACATTTTATACTGTTGTGTTTTTCCAAAGCATTATTTACTCTTCCTGTTGGAATAAAATCATGTTATTATTTGACTGCAAAGTAGTAATGTGTTTTTTGATACCTTCACATTTTTTTGGCCTCTATTGGCCGGCCGCCATTGGAATATACAGTACATGTTGCATATGTCTAAAGTAAATGTTGGTCCTGGTTATATTCCAGCACTGAAAACATAGCTGAGAGAGTGCAGTAACAGTGGGTGAACAGAGGAGCAGCAGCAGCACAGTTCTGCCCTCAGGGCCTCACAACAGGTTAATCCGTCTCTGCTCTGTGCGTAACGCCAGAGGGCGCAAATCGGTTTGGACTGTTCCGCGTGGACTCACAGGGTGAAGTTGGACAGTTCACAGTTCAGTGCTGACTTTGTGGACAGACAGGACTCGCTTCAGGCCATGGGGTGTGAGGTGAGACGATAACAGGATTCATTACTTCACTTTTTAAAAGGCAGCCGGTGGTATTATTGATCCATTTTATTGATTAGATGCTGCTGGAGAGCTGCGGATCTGATGTTTTCTTATTTTGCATTGATTCGTTCTGACACACAGGAGATCTGACATGAAGAAGCTTTTTGTTGTGTGCTGCTGGGCTTCATAATGTTGTAGTGGATTTATCAAACAAAGTCAGAAGTTTATTGGAGAGAGTTTTGAGGGTAAATGTTTATCTGTGCGTAAAACTCCTCCTCTCCAACAGAGCAGATTGCGTTTCCTCTGCTGCTTTCCCATGATGACATGCCATTAAGGTCTCCCTATACTGCCTCCAGTATCATATTTACACCGTGTGTGTGTGTGTGTGTGTGTGCGCGCGCGCGCAGCATGTGTAGTTGCAGTCGTGCTGGCATGCATGAGCGTGCATGTGTGAGCGTGCAGCCTCAGTCCATTAGTTCAGCCCAGAAAGACCGTGGGAAACATGGCTGTATATGGTGTAAGTGCAAGTTCAGTATGGGCACATCAAAGATATATCCTGTATCCTGTATCCTGTTCTTACTCTGGTCAAAGTGCAGCTCTTCACTTCTTTGCCTGTCTTTGCTTTGCTTCCTGGAGAAACAATTTGACATTGTTGGTGATAGGCTACTGGTAAGATTTGGCTCTGAAATGAAATGCTGTCATGGTGTCATAATTATGGGTTTTGTTTTCTTTTGCCTGTGCATTTCAATGTTTTTATTGGGCACTAATTGAAAAGGGGAGGAAGAGGGATGCCCAACATTAGACATTAATGGATCAACAGAAAATTCATCATCAGCAGCAGATTAATCATTTCAGTCAGTTTTAAAGCAAAAATGGCAACCTTTCGCTGGTTTCAGCATCCCAAATATGAGGAATTTATGCTTTTCGCTGTCATATGTGACATTAAACTAGATATCATTTGATGGTCGACTGTTGGTCAGATAATACGTGCAATTTCTATACTTCACGTTGGTCTCTGTTACATTGTGACAGGCATTGTTCACTCTTTTGTGACATTTTATAGATAATAATAATAATAATAATAATAATAATTAATTCAACTTATATAGTGCTTTTCAAGGACTCAAAGACGCTTAATAAAACGATTAATTGATTAATCAGGAAAACAATTCTGCAGATTAATTGATAATGATGCTACTCATTAATTCAGGGTGGACTAAAAGGGGCACCAACTGCATGTGGTGGGACACCAGCACGCAAAAACTTTTCTAGCATGTAGGGCAGCCTATATGGCACTGCATTATGTTTTCTCCACTGGAAGGGCAAAGGGCATCCAATGGGCATTTTATCATGTTTATCAACCATAGGGGGCATCCAAGAGGGCACCTCATCACATTTTCTCCATTTAAGGGCATCCTAGTGGGCACTTTATCACATTTTCTCCACTGGAAGGGCACCCTAGAGGGCACTTTATCTTGTTTTATCTACCATAGAGGTTGCTGCTTGTACAGAGTAGACTGACGTAGCAGCAGTAGAATTACAATAAAAACAGTTTCAATATTAAGTGAATAAAAGTCAAGCATAATGTCAAGTTCATAGTATAATAATCGAGGATAATATAGTGACATATTATGTGTAATAATAAGTTCAAGTAGGTCAAATCATAAAAGTGTTTCCAACAGTCGCTTTTATTAGTTTACTGTGCTGTTTATAGTCAGTTGACTCGGGCCTCCAGCCGCTTGGCCTTGATTGCCGAGCTGTTTTTTGCTTGCTGGAAAAATGACTTAGAAATGAAATAAAGATTGCCTTACTATAGTAATCAAACAACTGCAAGGGCTTTTGCATAAGATTACATAGATTTGCATCTGAAATCTGACTTGCAAGATAAATAATTTCTTAAGATTTCAGAGCATAAACATAAGGCATGTCTTTAAGTCTATATGAACCACCACTGATATGCTTGGCATGGACATCAGCTCCGCTGTAGTGCTCGGTGGCCTCCGTCCTATCTAGGTCTAGGGTGCTGTTTGTTTTCATACATGATTTGTATGTTTTTTCTATTTGCAGCTCCGTCACATTCTTCTCTGGATAAATGCTGCTGTTATCAGTGCAAATGATGGAGGCAATTGCTTTACATTTGTACAACCATTCTTCTTTAGTGTGAGCACAGGAGGAGCTTAGGAAGGGAATGTAGAGCTCCTCTGCCGTGGGACCTATTAACATTCCCCGAGCCCGCTGCCAAGACGGGACCCTTTGATCTGGCCTCTCTGTGGTCATGTGTTAACACGGCTTTGCTCTGGGTCCTGTGAGACCCATCATGCAATTGGGAGCTGCGCTGAATGATTGATCTTAAAACTTGTCCGGGAGTGTAATTGCCCCTTTAAGCCCGCGCTCGCTCCGTATATCACAAAGTACCCACAGTATGGCTCCCAAGACTGCAGCGCAGCGGGGCTCTGACACATGATCCGGATGCATCATGAAGTGTAAAAGTGTGAGTTATGGCGCCCGAGAGAGATCTGAGAGGCCGGCTCTGTATTCGGCAACCTTTAGATGCTCGGTGGGGTTTGTTATCTGTCCGTTTTCCATGAAGCTGCTGGCCTGCAACAACATTTCACTCACTGGAGCTGCAGAAATGGGTCATGGGAATACAGGCATGTTTTTTGTCTGTGGTAACATGTGCTGCACCTGTTACAAGACCAGATCAAACACACATGTACGCACAATTTGACAGAGGTTTACAGCCTTTTTTTTTCTGTTATGACATTTCCCGTCTTTCATCTCTTCTTTTTTTTTTATTTCTTCAGCCACATGGAGCCAGTAGGGAACCAAGCGGAATATGTGCAGGTAAGTCAGCTCTGTTCAAGGTGTGTGTGTCCTCGTCGTGTCCTCTTCTGTCTGCGTCTATGTCCTTGAATGTGTGGTAAGATTGTACAGATGTGTGTGGGCGTGTGTGTGTGGGCCTGTGTGCCTGTGTGCCTCATGTTGTGGGGACATGAATCTGTTTACAAAGTCACATTGTGGGGACTCGCCTTCCTTTTGGGGACAAAATGCACGTCCCCATAATGTAATTCATTAAATTTTTGGTGTAGACTTGGTGTAAGGTTAGGATAAGGTTAAGGATAGGGTTAGGATTAGGCAAGTAGTGGTTAATGGAAACACAACTGTTTGGGTGTGCATGTAATTGCATATTTTCCCACAGAAATCTTTTCCTTTCATCACTCTGTCTTCTTCTATCAGTGACACACATGCACACACATGTAACGCCAGCAGACATGAGTTGTAGTTTTCAGCCTACACCAGCGTTCCAGTTTGAGTTTCCTCCTCTCCCCCATATTATTGAATTAGATTTTTTTTAATGTGAGCTCTCAGATGTAATTGTGGCTGATTATTAGCCCTTTAGTCTTCAACAGCTTCGCTCATTTCAGCAGGCTCACTCTGCATTTAGCCTAATTCAGTCTGCCATTTAGCTAATTGAATTTGGAGTGAGGCAGTGCTAATGTCAGCACCATGCAGCTATAGGGAGCAGGTCTGTGCTGCAGCATGGCCAGTAGGTGGTGCCACACGCTGGAGGAGATGTGAACTCCTTATAGATCAGAGAGCATGTGAAGCTGTTTCATGACCTTGGAGGTGGTGGATGATAGGGATTCATGCATCCCGTAACACAAGCACACATTAATACAGATATTGGGCTTTAAACTGAGAGCAAAAGCGGGATGTTACAGTCAAGAAAGTGAAGCTCAAGAAAGGAAGGAGGAAAGAAGAAGAGAGAGGGGAAGGGAAGTGAACTGTTGAGCTCTTGGGATCAGTTTTTTTATTGATTATCCATCAAAGGCGGGCGGTAAAAGCCTTCTCCTGTGACCCTGACCTGTATTCCTTTTGTAAAACAAATATATCCGACTTCCTCCGACCACAACACATCGACTACAGTTAAATCCCTCTACACTGCCTCCCTTGTTAGGATTTTAATGTTGGAGGCAGAACAATAGCGTGTAAATGTTACACTTCTTTAACATCTTCATTTTCATCTTGCCTCAAACAATACTTCAAGGCAGGTAAAGACAAAGTTTATAAGCCGAAGTGCAAGCGAGTATCCGGTAAACAGGAGTTTAGTTGGGTGGCGTTAGAGGATGTGGGCAAAACTCCAGATTAATTTACTTAAATAAAGATTAAACATGACGACTAACTTTTTTTTGTTATAAATAAAACTATTCGTATAAGGGCAAGTAAAAATTGACCTTGTGTAAGTAGATTTCTGACTACTGACCCACCAAAAGAAAACATTAACGTTGAACCTTGACCCAGATTCTGACAAATCTCATTTTGTCAACAATTTACTTACTAGATGAAGGCCTAAAAGCTCTGTCGGAAATAGTACCTCTGCTCTTTAATGTTTTATTTTATAAAAGTGTATACATTTTTTATGATGTCAGTGACGTATACTTTATTTCAGGCGAGGTGACCCACCCGACTTAAACTATATGCCACTAAGAGACGCCACTGTACTTAATATCATTAGCCCTACTCTCACGCCGACACAAAATAAATGCTGTTCGACTTCTTTTGGTTCTGAAGTTTTTCAATTTTAAATGAGCTTGACATGTGACAGCTTTTAACATGAACTATTTAATTTCGTATAATATTGGATGAACACGCATCGAGCACATCATTCAGATTTTAAAAAGCAAGAAGTGAGGTAGGATCGTTGTTTTCTGCTTTAAACTCCAACTTTATGTCAAATCCTTATACATGTTTTGACACCCAAATGTGTTTCCTGTTCCCCTGTCTCGCTCTCAAACACCACAACAGCCCCTCCCACCACCACTCACCACCCCACCCGCTCCCTGAAAGCTGGCAGCAATCCCTCCATCTCCTTCCATTCCCCTGAAACATTTATGACAGCTGATGTTTAAATCAGGAGTCGGCCTCAGTGTTCCCTGTTATAATGGGAGAGACCAGGCCAGTGACACTCGCCCGGTTTCTCACACGCGCACGCTCACACACATGTACTTATTTACTCACACGCACACACAGTATCACACACATTCATAAAACGAAAAACAGACAAACCGATCTGATCTGTACAAAGAAAACAAGCAATCAGTAAGAAAAGCCCCGAAGCATTCAGGACAAGTTAGGCTTTATCATAAAATATCCATCATCATCATTCATTTTTCATATGGACGCACGGCTGGTCAAGCAATATCTACTGTTTTAGTTTTGTTTTTGTGACTTTTAGTGAAAGATGTAAAAAGCTGTTTTAAAATGGCTGAGGTTGGTGATAAAAAAGGGACTGATGAGGATGCTGTGTTTTTAAGTAGCTAATCAAAATTGTTCAGTCTAAGTGTGAGCTTGTTTTTGAACAGTGTGTATGATGTGTACAGTATGTGTGTGTGTCTGTGTGTGTGGCTCTATGACTGCAGCCCAGCCCTGCTTTGTCTCCCGTCCTATTTAGTGGTTTGGTGCTTCTTTTGAGGGGGGAGGTGGAGCGGCTCGGATCATATGTGGTATATTAACATACGTCTGGCACTATAGAGTCACACTGGTGCTAAAAAAAATATATATATATCAGTGTGAGTGTGTGTTGAAGGGGCTCAGCTGTGTGTCTGTGCGTTACCCCATGTTTGATTATGCGAATGGTTTGAATTCTCAAAATCTGTCTGTGTGCCGCCTGATTAAATTACGGCAGTGCCCTGTGGGTGCGTGCACGTGTGACTATTACAGTAGATGAATTAATGTGGCGCCTCAGTAAATGAGAGGGGGTGTAAACTGTCAGGGCTGGCCCTCGGTAACACACCCCTGGAAAGGCTCCAGTTACTGTTCCTTCACCGTGCAGATAGACTGACAAAGACTACAGACACAGACATATACAGTACACACACACTGTGTTTACATCTCGGATAAATCAGTTTATTTAGGTCACCAAAGAGAAAAAGGCCAATGCAATACAGTGCAATACCCTGCAGTAAATACCAGTTTGGTGAAAGTGTGACATGGTAGAGTTTTTCCATTGCTACACATATTTTTCAGTGTTTGCAGCTGACCAAGCAATTCAAGCAAAACAATGACAATTACAGCAGGTAATGTTTACTGTGTTTGTCATCTGATCTGGTCGTGTCAGCAACTCATGGTGGCCTCCAGGAAATGTCAGTGGGATCATCAAAGTCGGTATGGCGTCATCCTCTGGGGGCCGTGAATATCTTTAACAAATTTTGCAGCCCGATCGCACGAAAAGGGCTATAAATGACACAATTATGGCAAAAATGTGCCATAAGAACGCCGTTCTTGCTTTTGGTGCGTCATTTGCACACGCTGTAGTCTGAACTGACTGCAGTGTAAACGCATCCACGTAAATATGCTACGCTCAGAGCTAGTGATGTAGAATAAAAAGTGAGAAAGACCGCTTATGGTGGGTAGGCGGATAGGTAGGTTTATGCATCCAACAAACACAGGACTTTCAACCAGGAGACAGGTGTTCGAGACCGGTGTTTTGTTTTGTTACATTAGTGACGTTTGTGACTCACTATCTGCACTTATGTTACGTTGTTTCTGTACGTAATACATTTAGTTTATGTACTTATTTTAAGCCCAACCATGATGTTTTTCCTAAACATAACTAAGTGGTTTTGTTGTCTAAACCTATAGTGAGTGGTTTTGTTGCCCCTGCTGGTACTGCACCTTCATAAATGCGTGTAATACTTCTATTTCTCTACATATGTTGTGTTATATATTGTAGCATTATGTGCATAATTTACCTGTTACATACGGCTTTATTTCTATTTTCTTACACTTCTTTATGTTAGGCAAAACGTGATATTGACATGTTATCCTCTGGTGAACAGGCAGATCTGTTACACACTTTGGCCGTGATACTGGGTTGAATTTTGTGGCAATCGATCTAAATATTGAGATAATTTCACTGGATAATTGAAAACTTGGGCCTTCTGATGGCGACCAACGTGATCGACCGACCAACCGACCGACCAGCATCGCCATCCCTCAAGCCACGCCACTAATGTGGCTTAAATTGCTGACAATCTGCAAGCACACTTTGCTAATTGGTTTTCAACTTTAAATAGCTCATTGTCTTAACTGCCTTTTGCAATTAGGATTTACAGCACAGTGGTCGGTGCCTGAACTGCTGGTACTTCAGTCATAAAACACAAAAAGAATATATGATGGTGGTAAAAAATCCTACGACCACATGCAAAATACAGAAAAAAACTGCCTTAACAAAGACGCCCAGTGGTTACATGCACACCATCAGCAACACTGAACGAAAGACATCTTATTGGATATTTACTTCACAAACTGCAGCCTCAAAAATAGCCATTTTTGAATCAACACCTCTGAAAGTCTCAGAAAAAAAGCTCTGATATTTGCTGCGGGGCTATATTATTCTCAAGTGTTTCTGTCGTTTTGTCCACCCTCTTCAAGGTCAGCGTGCCCATGCCACAAACCGGTACACTAAGCAAGGAATAATGGCACATTGATCTCTCTAAAAAAAAGTATTACGCACTGCTTTATTCACGCTCGAGATGTGTCTAGTTGCTACAGCAACGCATTTGTGTAAGGCTAAGTCATTTTAATGCGATTAAAGCAGGACAGCTGATTTTTAATTGCGCTATTTCACACCTAAATTCATATTTTTTCGGCAACGTCTGTGAGGACAAAGTCGCTGCGTTCTCCAGCAGGCCTCCTCTTCTCGATGTGCATCATTATCGCAGGCTGATGTTTCAAACGGCCTTTGAAACACACATCTGGTGGTTCGATACGGATTAACCGCTCGGTGAATGGGGTCCGCCCTGTGAGAACACACTGATGACAATCAGACACACACAGATCATTAGCCGTACCCCGCTAACCCCCAACGGAGCCCGGCCTTTGTTTCTAGAGACGCACGTGTGCAAACACGTAGACACACGTAAAGATATGTGTGCACATGTAATCTTGATCTGCCCTCGGTGTGTCTCTTTTCATCTCTCACACACACATACACACTCTCTCGCTGTCTTTCTCTTTCTATCTCAGTGTGTCTTTCTGCACACACACACACACACACTCCTTTCATTAGTGGGACGCTTGCAGGCACATGCAGGGATTCTCCATTGTGCTCCCTATCAGCCTGCGGGATGGGGCTCACTAATTAATATTTAACTGAAGACCGCCTCCAAGCAGGGGAGGAGATGTAGAGATAGAGGTGTGGAAGGAGAGGAAGGCGGAGGGATGGCCACGGAGGGGAGAAGGGAAGGACAGAGGAAAGACAGGGATCAGAGAGCGGAGGAGGCTGGAAGGAGGAGGTTAGGCTAGTGATGAGAGGTCGGGATAAGGTGTAGGGAGAGATGAGGGGGGGAGCAGGGTGATAAGAAGGGTTGGAGAAAGGTTGGATTCGATAGAGCCGAGAGGGAGTTGAGGCAATGCTGAAAAGAGAAAGGATAGGTTCAATGAGTAGAAGAGTGCCTGTACATACGTTTTCTGACAGACACACACTTGTGAATGCAGAGAATGAAAGGAAGATAGATAAAAGGATTTAAAGGGGAAGCAATAGTGGAAACAAAGTGAGGATGAAGCAAGGGAAGAAAGAGAACAAGACAGGCGATTCAGGGTAATGAAGTGAACAAGACAGTAAAGTAAGAATGAGACTCTCTTTAGTCTTCCCAAAGGCACAAAATGGGGCGAAGTTACCACCATTTTTCTTCCAACCTGTGTCTGTGGAGCGTTCAGTCTTATTAGATCTAAAACACCTTAAATGTTATGGAGCACTGAAGGCTGGGTCTTGATGATATGTCAATACATTGTCACATTTATCTCCATAATGAATATATGTAAGGGATAATGTACAGTGAGCCAGTCATTGTTATGAAATAAACCCCGACAGGGCGATGCGGCATCCCAGCATTAACCCCTGAAGGGGTTTATTTCACAACAATGACCGGCTAGCTGTACATTATACCGCTTATTACACGGCTACTTACTTAAGAAATCAATAATTTGACACAAAAAAGGTCCTCCAGAGTCCGACATCAGAACTGCGCACATAGAAACGGTCTGTTATACATAGTAACGGTCTGTTATACATAGCAACGGTCTGTTATACATAGTAACGGTCTGTTATACATAATAACAGTCTGTTATACATAGCAACGGTCTGCTATAAAGAAATAACAGACAGTAGAACTCTGTGATTGACCAATCAGAATTGAGTATTCAACAAAGCCGTGTAATAAGTAACAATAACTGTTTTTTATTACATTGGTGATTTTTACTTCTTATATTGAGTCACATCTGTTATGTTTGTGTTGATGAACTAGTACGTAGTATGGTCAGATGTGTAGAGACTTGAGTCACAAATTTGATGACTTTAGACTCGACATGACAAAACCAAAAAAGACTTGCAGCTCAACTTGGACTTAAACACCAATGACTCGTGACTTTACTTGGATTTGCGCTTTTTGACTTGGAAATCCCTTCCCCCCAAGCCCAAAGATTAAAAAATATGTTATTTAAAAAGTGTGTGCAAAAAGACGATAAACTGCCCGGTACCAGAGGTATCTCTGACAGCATCAGAAATATTGGGATTATTTACTTTTTGAGAGACCCTTTATTGATTTGTTTGGGAAGAGGATTTACTCGTAGGGAAAAAAACGGAACTGACCAAACTGAATTTCTATCTTTTCTTGTTTATTTATCCCCACAATGTGGTGTTTTTTTTGTTGAACTCTGGACTCTTTATTTTTGGTGAATATTATTAGGACTTGCATTTGATTATCTTCCACTTAATTCCATCCAGAAAACCAAGAAGAACTAACATTATGTTAGGCTACTGAGCGTCAGCTGGCGCTATAGGGCTGCATGAATTTTGAAAAAAATATCTAATTGTAATTATTTTGATTGATATTGTGATTGCGATATGATTTGCGATATTAGAGAGAATGATCATTTTTACATCATTATTCTCATTTTCACTGAAAAACATATTTATTTTATTAAGTTATTATGGTGTGACACACATTTTCACCTTTAACAAATATTGCGATTTCCTCCTCATCCTGTGATTTGAAAATTGCCGTAGGCCATATTGCGATTTTGACAAAATTTCGATTAATTGTCCAGACATAGTTGGCGCCAGTTACTCTGATGTTAAAATAGAATTACATTTGTTGAAGAGCGCATTATGACTTGTTTAGGACTCAAAACCCAAAGTTTAGGACTTGGGACTTGAGAGCAAAGACTTGACCCTTACTTGTGACTTGCAAAACAATGACTCCCACTTCTGAGTGTGGTACACAATAGGACTGTGGACTGGTCGGTCATACTCCTGGATAAGTGTCCTTGTATTGTATTCTCAGTTAAATTATGTTGATTCAATTCAATTGTGAATCGACCATATTTAGGTCTGTAAGAGACTCATAATATTGATATTTCAATACATGCAGTCACTTGTCAGCTCAATTCAAGACATAGTTATTCTAAGGTTCTGATGAAAAGGAAGTAAAAAGAGCGAGTTCCTGACGCACCAGAATATCTGCCCTTGAGTATTATATCATAGTGCAGCAGAGCACAATACATTTTCCTCTGTATCAAGTATTTCCAGAGAACACGGTATGACTCAGTCGTGGTGAATCTGCTGCTTTGCTTTAACGTCACGGCTCCCCACGGCAGCCATTTGATATCTGTTGACTTAACTTAAACACAAGCTGCAACATTTACAATCCAGTTAGCTTCAAAACATTTTAGAGGATGTGCTCCTTTATAGCGGGGGATTATTTTCACAAATCAAAACACTTGTTTAAAATGATTAGGAAGGTGTGATATATAAAAAGAACGTGTCTGATAAAAGTGTAATTTTGTGGAGTGGCTTTTAGCTAATGGACCTTACAGTGCAATACATTTTCATTATGGCCTGTCTGAGTGGGAATTACAAGCCTAACACTGCCAATTTTAATGATAAACTCATAGCGGACTATATATGCTTTAAACTCCATCACATTGTCACATGTTTTTTTTTTAAGTTACGTGTGTGTGGCTCAGCAGTATCCAGATGTGACACGCTGTATGTTGTGATTGTTTTGCCATGGTATTACAGAGGATTGAGGGGAAGGAAAGCACAGGGCCCCCCTCTTATGAGATTATATTGTGTCCCTGCTGTGTAATCTGTCTAATCCAGCGCTGGATGGTTTGAGATTACATTAAGAGGAGTCGCTGCAGTTAATGAATCCACCCTGTGTCTTCTTGTAGCTCCTTATCTAGCAGCCCTTTCTCTCTCTCTCTCTCTCTCTCTTTGCCTGTGACCCACTAGCATGCATTCAAGAGGCAGATTAGCAGAGCGATTACTGCCGTCTTCTGATGCTGCATGTGTGTGTGTGTTTGCGCGGCAACAGAGATGACCTTAAAGTAAGAAGTTTTTGTCACCTGTGTTGCATATATGTCTTCTCCGGCTATGTCCCTCTCTTGCGTTATGCTTCCCCGCAGTGGTGCAGACCCGACTAAATGCAGTGTCAGAATTTTGGATGCTGTCAAGTGCTCTCGCAGTGTTGCCATGGTGAGGCGTCCTCAATGATGTCACTCACTCACTCTCTCACTCAGGCCTCTAGAGACAGAGCCCCACCCCTCCCTCCCTGACATCCTCCCTGCCAGTGTGTGTGTGTGTGTGTGTGCGTATGCATGTGTATGTGTGTGTGTGTGTGTGTCAAATGGGCCGGTGAATATCACACCGTGTTATCCTTGAAACACCTGCCTGTGTGTTTCAGCCTATAATGAGCTGTCTAGCTGCAGTCTGCATGGCTTTTTAGAGACACATCATTATATTCTGCCGTGTACACACACACACAAACACACACACACACACACACAGAAGGATAACTATCAACATTATTTCACAACAGGAACCAAAAGCGATGTAGCTCCTGCCATCTCTAGTAATATATTATAGTGGTGTGTGTGTGTGTGTGTGTGTGTGTGTGTGTGTGTGTGTGTCTGTGTG
>CAKAOH010029249.1:0-17948 GCA_916701665.1 Sebastiscus tertius | reverse complement strand
TGCACTAGGCTGGACTGCTGCATGCTGCCATCTAATATATTATTTCTTACAATAAGCCCTTCAAACCAGGCTGCTCAACTTCCAATACATTTGTGTTGAGAGAGAGAGAGAGAGAGAGAGAGAGAGAGAGAGAGAGAGAGAGAGAGAGAGAGAGAGAGAGAGAGAGAGAGAGAAATCCTTTTTTTAAAGCCACTTATCAGCAACACTCTCTTGCTCTCTTTGCTCTCACACACACAGAGCTGTATTATTAAAATCTTCTCTTTTTATCCTTATCTCACTCATCTTTTACACATGGGTAGTTCCTGTCCCCTAACACACACAAACACACAGTTCATATCAATGCAGTGAAAAGAGGGAGAGTATTTTTGAGTTTAGACCACCAAAATAATAAGAGAAGGTTTGTGGGAGATGTTTCATTAAAGTAAAGCTTTTATTCCAGCTGCAACCATCAGTCATTTTTAATTTAGTCCATGTTTAGGATAAAAAAGGCCCATAGTTATGTATGTTATCTAATGCCTTCAGGCTGCAATTGTATTCTATAAAACAAGTCGAAAGCGAAAATGTTGTCTACCACATGTAAGTCTAGCACTGAATTCCACACATAGCAGAGATCATAGTGGATTAAGTCGTCATTGTTGAGTCAATATTTATCTGATGATTTTAGTCAAAATCACATATGAAAATATGGGCACAATGGCGAGAAGTTTCCTAGATGTTTTAGTACTTTTTTTTGGTCCTCATTGGAATCAGTCGTAACTGACACTCGGAAGAGCAGAGTATCACTTTATCAAAAAGAACATGTATGACAATACAGAAGACAAGTGGCAAGTCAAAGATATTCATATACATTATATGTTTTTTTATTACACGGCTTTGTTGAATACTTGATTCTGATTGGTCAATCGGGTCAATCACAGCATTCTACGGTCTGTTATTTCTTTATAGCAAACTGTTGCTATGTATAACAGACCGTTTCTATCGACGCAGTTCTGATGTCGGACTCTGGCGGACCGCTTTTGTGTCAAATTATGATTTCTAAAGTAAGTAGCCGTGTAATAAGCGGGATAATGTACAGCTAGCGGGTCATTGTTGTGAAATACACCCCTTCAGGGCAATGCAAGACTCCTCCACTTCGCGTCAAAGTGCTGCATCGCCCTGTCGGATTTATTTCACCGCAATGACCGGCTCGCTGTACATTATCCCTTACATGTAACATTAGAAGGATAATATGTGAAAAATATTCTGGGAGTGGACAACACAGACATCATATTATGTTTTGCTTTCACAGATCTGCAGCGTTCATCTGCAGTCCCATGTGGTGGCCATTTTGCGTCCCTGTAACAATCTGATGTAATTTAAACACAGAGACAAAATCCGAAACACACTTCTTGCAATTACTAATCAGCAGAGTGCAGATTGATGCGGTGTTTATGCATGGCGGTGCATAAATTAATCATTTTTAACCTGGTTAATCCAGGGCCATAACACTGTGTGTTGCAGCGTGTGGAATGGTGTGGACTGATTAAAGGCTTTAGTGCAGGAACAGGAAACTGTGTGCCAATGTGGGGCCCAGAGTTTCGAGCTTTTAACTGTCAACCAAACACTCCAGATTTCACTGTTCAGTTCTGAAGTTGTGGGAATCAGCGAAATCTGCCGTTGTGTTTGGCTTAATTAAAACCCTGCATTGTGGCACATGGCTGCCTAAGCGCTGCTGCTGCAGTAGTGAGTCAGTACCTCCTAGGAGATGACGTGTATAACGGTCCGACTATCTCCCTCCAGGCTCGGTTCATGCTACGTCTATAGCAGCCAGTCGTGTAGAGCAGGCTCTGTCCGAGGTAGCCTCCTCTCTGCAGAGCAGCGCCCCCAAACATGGACCCCTGCACCCCTGGATGACCCTGGCTCAGATCTGGCTGCATGCAGGTATGCACACATACATAACCGTCACATACATGAAAGTGCAACAGATATAGGCGCTGGGCTGGTATTTTTCTCTTTATTTTAAAAAGAGATTTCAGTTATGTTTTGAAATCGGGTCTACAGAGAGAGAAAGACTAGATGAGGTAACGATTGTGGTTCCTGTCTGACCACAGCCACATCAAATTATTTACATAATTACACATCAGATCTTGACGAACGAATTATCACTTCCGTTTCCGGAGCAGAACTCGGAAACTATTTCACGTAGGAACTTCAAATTTGGTATAATGGTTGACAGTGTGGTCGAAGTCCAGTGGACTGTGGACACAGAGTCCAGGTATTGAAATACAAGCAAGATATGCGGTGGTTAAAACTTGGAGAACAACAACAAGACAGACCATATTTGTCTTCTACTGACTTTATCCTGAGGAAGGTGAGCTAATAACAAGTTACATTGTGCTCAATAGACTAATTCCATTAGTCCCAAAAGGGCAAAAAACCTTTGGCCCTACTTTAGTAGATCTCAAGATCCCAGGCCCATATGAGTCGTCCTTTACATTATGCCTACTATTGATATATATTGGAGACAAGAACGAACCTCTCACCTGCCTTCCTGCTTTATCACCCATGCACTGTGCAGTTCAGAGGTTGAGACCGGCGAGCATATGCAGATTTCTGAGTAAATTGGCAACGTTGAAAAAAGCCCGCCCTTTCACTACTACTTGCTGAATGCTACTCGTGTTAAATAGCAGTCCACTTTACGTATTTTGGCACAGTTTGTTTTTCACACCTGATGCGAAGCGGAGCACACATGAACCGTACTCGAGACCATCTTTTCAAGTGTTCGTCGAAACCGTGCCCGAGTACACAGTACACAGTGTTTACATCAATCGAACGAACTGGACTTTGGCGTCAAGTGTACTCGGATCCGGGCCCACGGCCCCCTGATGTGAAAGCCTCCTAAAGTGATAAAGAAAAGAGTCTGTTACAGGAAATTGTTCTTTAATTAATAACGGAATTTAATTATTCAGATAAGTGAAATGCTGGATACTTTCATCTTTTTAAAATCCTTCAATTAAGACAAATCAAAAAAAGGAAAAATCACTGCTTTTGACCCTTGTTGACACATGACCATATTAACATTACATTTCCAGTATATTTAACAGGAAGAAGGTGGGTTTTTTTACATTTGGAGTCTATAAATACCCTTTCATTACACAATAATATAAAACGTTTGGCTGGTAGTACTCTATACTAAATATGATATGATGCATACTGGATCTTCCTCCTAGCATAGAAGCCATCAAACAAACAGACTTGAAGTTGCAGTGAATGTAATGGCATTGGCTCGTAGGACAGTTTGACGGCCTTTGCAATCACAGCAGATTAGATTACCTTTAGAGTACACTCGAGCCCTGATTCTCATTCCTGCATCACCAGCAGACACAAACATAAGCAGACCACAGAGTATACATAAACACATGCAGACAGCACACACACACACACACACATAGACATATACAGAGGCGGTTTATCTCTCCAGCTGCTTCCTGTCAGAGGTGGTCATTTCCAGCTTGGCGACACAGCTAATATAATCATCCAATCACAGGACAGACAAGCAGACGGTTCAAACTCATTTCCTCTGTCTGTTTCATTCGTTGCTTGTATCTCTCTCTCTCTACACAGAATGCATTAGATGACCTTGATACTGAAAATGTTTTTCTTATTTATGCTGTTTGAGGGAGAAAGATTGAGTTCTACTATGATTGTTTTCTCTCTCATTTTCTGCTTCTCCATTTCGCAAATTGACATGTTTTTTTTTTGCCATAAATACATTTAGCTTTCTGTTTATTGGCTCTTAATTTTAATAAATGGGGCAGCATCCGCATTGTATCGCACAGCAATAACATTTATGGGAAATGCAGTCTTGATTTTATGAGATAGTGGCTGTTGGTTATATTCACCATTATCTCATTTGTTTTCAGTAATTATACCAAGCTGTCAGTTGATTTGACAAAGATACTGATGTTTGAAACTGCTGTAAATTGCACATTTTAGTAAAACAATAGGAAACTTGCACTCCATAAAAAAATGTCATAGTATAGTATGTCATAAAAAATGTCATAAAAACGTGTACTATAGTATACCATAAAAAGTTATAGTATAGTATAGTATGCCATAAAAAAAGTCATAGTATAGTATGTCACAGCAATGCCATATGTACAGTATAGTGTCATAAATCTTTTATAAAAATGTAATAACAAATGGCAGAGTACTGTATGCCATAAAAATTAATTAAACAACTCAGAGTATAGTATGTCACAAAATATGTCATTAAAAAGTTATAATATAGTATGTCACCAAAAAGTAAAAAAAGTCACAGTATAGTATGTCATATAATATGTAATTAGAATGTCATAGTAGTATGCCATAATTTTTTTATAAAAAAGTCAAAGTATAGTATGTATGTCAGAAAAATATGTCATACTATAGTATGCCATAAAAAAGTAATAAAAATATCATAACAATGTTATGAATAAGTCATAGTATAGTATGTAACAAAAGAGTAAAGAAAAAAAGTCATAGTATAGTATGTCATAAAAATGTCATTTAAAAAGTCATAGTGTAGTATAACACTAAATATGTCATGCTATAGAATGTCGTAAAAAATGTAATAGTATAGTATGTCATAAAAAAATATTAAAAGTCATAGAATAAATGCTTAAACCCTCATGTTTACAATCTCTCGTCCCGTCTCTATGCTATGTTTCTCTGACAGCTGAGGTGTACACCGGCATGTCGAAGCCTGCAGAGGCCACGGCCTGCACGCAGGAAGCCTCCAACCTCTTCCCCACATCCCATAATGTGCTGTACATGAGGGGGCAGATCGCTGAACTGAGGGGCAACATAGACGAGGCCAAACGCTGGTATGAAGAGGCCCTGTCCATCAACCCGACGCATGTCAAGACCATGCAGAGACTGGTAATACACAAAACACACACACACTCAGACTCTGATGTCGTCCTTCTGCTCCGTCCTTGTGTTTGCTCTCTAGAGAACATAACGAATCTTGTCCTATCCGCACGCAGAGTCCGTCCAGCCTGAGGGTTTGTGTGTTTTATGTAATCAGCCATAATCCTCCAGGGCAGCCCCATTAGACCTTCTGTGTAGGGAGGGAACAGTGTCTCTACCTCTTTCTTATTGACTCAGTCCCAGTTGGAGCACTGTACTCTCTGTTGTCATTCCAAACTGGTTATTGTAGACTATAAAAGTCTCAGAAAACCTGTTTGCGTCAGTGCTGAATTACCATGCTCCACTCTCCCCAAATGAGATATATAACTATGTCCAGAGTTTATAAGAACCACAAATTCATATAAGCCAGATGCAGAATGAAGTGTGTACATTTTATACTTCTAATACTTCAAAAAGTCCAAAAAAAACTAAATTGAGTGATTTTTACAATCAGACTTTCAGTCCTTTGTGTGTTTGCAACAACAATTGATAAATCACTCATAAGTGAGAATAAACTACCTAAATAATTCATCTTGCCTTTTTTTTCCAGGCTTTTGAGACAAATGGGATTTCAGTGTTTTGGCACAAAATCATCATAGTATGTACAATACAAAGGAAATGAGACTCACCATCCACTTTACAGAGCTCACACAATCATTTTCCAACTGAATATTTGTTAATCTGCCAACCTCAGTGGTCAGAGGAGGAATACCAGTTCTCCACTGTGCAACTAGAGGTCTTTGATTTGATGGATTCAGGGCCATGCTTTTGTATGTGTTGAAAATGTACATTAAAGAGAGATTTGTCAAGTATTTAATACTCTTATCAACATGGGAGTGGACAAATATGCTTGCTTTATGCAAATATATGTATATATTTATTATTGGAAATCAATTAATAACACAAAATGATGACAGATATTGTCCAGAAACCCTCATTTAGCACAAAACAATATGCTCAAATCATAACATGGCAAACTGCAGCCCAACAGGCAACAGCAGCTGTCAGTGTGTCAGTGTGCTGACTTGACTATGACTTGCCCCAAACTGCATGTGATTAACATAAAGTGGGCATGTCTGTAAAGGGGAGACTCGTGGGTACCCATAGAACCTATTTACATTCACATATCTTGAGGTCAGAGGTCAAGGGACCCCTTTGAAAATGGCCATGATAGTTTGTTTGATTGTAGCGTTATTTAACCTCCTTCCTGACTAGGTTTTCTAGTTCCACCAGTATCTTCTCTCTAGCTTTAAAACTGAGCCCGCTACAACCTCCGAAAGTTCAATTGCGTTAAAGCGTTGAAAAAATGAGTGGTGTTAAAAGGATTTTTGCATTAACACGATATTAACGCGTTAACTTTGACAGCCTCAATGCATATACATCCTTATTTTTGGTCAAGTGCTGGAGAATGGAGGAAGCACATGTTCAGTCCTTCTTAGTTTATATACATTTACATGGAAAAAGAGCTTGTAATATATCTGAATAGCTGAACGAGAGCAGCGTGTATCAGTACCAGTGGTGACAAATATTTCTTTCTTCTGGTGGAGTGCTGCGTGTCTCCTCCTCCCCAGCATGCTGAATGACCCTCTTTCTCACTCCTCTCTCCGTTCTGTCACCGTCACCGGCTGGATCCCAAAGATTTCTCCAATCCTCTTCCTCTCCTCCCTCATTCCCACCTTCCCAGAGTAGACAGAGAGGAGGGGTGAGAGTAAGGGGAAGCTACAGTACAGTACAGTATGTAGGACAGCTCATTTGCTGCTCCGTCATCATATATGGACACTCTATGCTCTTTGCTTGGTGACGTGTCAGTGATTGACTTTCAACACTACAAGTAAAGCAAATACATTAGTTTCTAAATTCCAACGAGTATAATCACCGTCAGTATGACTTCCTTAAACTGAATTAGAATGCACAGCGGTGCACATTCATCACAACGCGATGACTATGAGCCCAATTATGTTCTTCCTCTTCCACCGTTTTTCTTCCTCTTTTTTTTATTCTTTGTCTTTGTGTCTTTACCGCTCCACAGGGTCTGATTCTCCACCAGCTGCAGCGCTACAGCCTGTCGGAGAAAGTCCTGAGGGATGCCGTGCAGGTCAACAGGTAGGTGTGTGTGTGTGTGTGCGCGTGTGCGTGTGTGTATTTGCTAGTGCAATGTCGGTGATTATTATATTTTAGGTCACTACTATATTTCCCTTTCTCTCTTCTATTTTTTCTCTCCTCACCTTCTATTTCCCTCCTTTCTCTCTTCTCCCTTTGTCTTCTGTTTCCTCATCTCCTGTTTCCTACTCTCCTCTCCTTCTCTACTATTACCTCCTCCCGTTTCCTTCTTTTTTTCTCTCTCATCACCTCCCATTTCCTCTCCTCTCTTCTTCTTCTGTTCTCTTATATTTCCTCCTCCCTTCTCTTCTTCCTCATCTCCTTTTTCCTCCTCTCCTCTCCTCTCCTCCTCTCTTCCTTTTGTTCTCTCTCATCACCTCCCTTTTCCTCTCCTCTTCTTCTTTTCTCTTTTATATTTCCTCCTCCCTTCTCTGCTTCCTTTGTCTTCTGTTTCCTCATCTACATTTTCCTTCTCTCCTCTCCTCCTGCTTTCCTCCTCTCCTTTCCTCTCGATTTCTCTTCTCACTCATTACTTTTTTCCTATCCTCTCCCTACTTCCTTTTTTTCCCCCTCCCTCATCCCCTCCCTTTACCTCTCCTCTTTATCCACCTCTCCTCTCTCCTGTTTCCTCTTTTCTTATTTTATTGAATTGAATTGAATCTTCTCTTCTGTTCTCTTCTCTCCTCCTCTCCTCAGTACGGCTCATGATGTGTGGAACAGCCTGGGCGAAGTGTTGCAGGCTCAGGGAAACGCCGCCGCTGCCACCGAGTGTTTCCTCACCGCCTTGGAGCTGGAGGCCAGCAGCCCCATTCTGCCCTTCACCATCATACCCAGAGCACTATGAAACACACACCCTCACATGTATAGCCTCAGTACTGTAACACAGTGGCACAAATGATGGACCTGCAAGCTGCAGACACACCCCATACACACACACACACACACACACACACACACACAGCATGCCTGCATGCCACTTACACACACTTGCACAAGGTTTTACTGCCGTACCCTTACTGTAAATACACACACACTGTATAGAAATGCAAATAGTACACATAAACATAAATACTGTACATGCTTTCCTCTGTTTATCCACCCTTCCCACAATGCCTTGCTGTGACTGTGACCCCTGACTGTGTGTGATGTGTGTGTGTGTGTGTGTGTTTGTGTGCGTGTGAAGTCATACACTGCTTGTGTGCCTGTTTGTGTCTGTGCATGTACACTCGTGTCTGTGTATGTGTGCCAAACATGTTGCCTGTGTATATTTGTGTCTGTGTGTGATTTGTAGTTTTGTCCCGTTCAAAGACGTAAATAAGATTACATTTGAGTTGCCAGCATTCAGAAGCCTACGAGTTTACATTTTGTTTACATATTATTTAGTCCATTAATGTTTCCTTTATAAGCCAAATATTATCTCAACACACACACACACATGTTCACTTGCTGTTCATCCGGAGGGGAGCAGGGTTACTGTATGGCTGGCTCAGGACAGCCAGATCTTTGAGAATCTACTTGAGCATTGACAGACATGATCAACAGATCACTGAAGAATCAATCAATCAGTAAAGTCTAAATGCCAAATCACAGGCTGCATTTACACACACAGGAGATCAGATTTCAGAAACTGCTGATGTCCAAGGGACGGCTGTCGGTTCTTTAAATTAAAGCACATTTTTTCTCGTTTACAGCCTTTACATGCTCTTTTGTTTACCTACATTCCCATGACATTCTATGATGTCACAAATGTTCCTAATATGTGCACTATTATTCAATTTCCCCAAGGGAAGCAATGAAGCTAAAAGGAATAGTTTGACATTTTGGGAAATACACCTTTTTGTTTCCCAAAATGTTAAACTATTGCTGTAAAATAAATCCCATTTAATAATTCTACATATATTAGAACCGCTGATCTATTTGGAAAAGCTGATTTTCTTTTTTTTTTAGCATGAGCAGCTGTAGTTTCAATAGCTGAACACATACTGTAAGAGTGCCAACTACAAAAACTAAAATAGAAACAAGATAATGTTGCAGGTAACAAGTTCAATTTCATGTAAACTGCTGAGAAACCAGAGCTCCTATGTAACATTTCTATTTTTAACAAATCGTAAGGGAGGAATCTTACATTTTCTCAAAAATTAGATTTTCTGTCGTGTGTAAATGCAACCGGTAATTGTGTCGTCTTTGTGTCCTGTTACAGTCATGTTAAATACAGCTAGATGAATATACTTTTTTTCATTTGATTATAAATACAAAGAATTATTGTTGTATATTTGATTGGTCCAAGTGTATTGTTATTGTTTTAGAAAGTAAATTATAATTCTATTTTCTGGAGAGTGATGTTACTGATGTGCAGTTGGAGGAATAAAAGGATAAACTGATTGAGTTTGTAGATGTGAACTCTGTCAGTGAGTCCTTTGTGCTGTAAATGAACGACTGAAATAAGGATGATAACAATGACAAAAGATAATAAAAGTGGTTAAAAATAGGTGGGACTTCTTGTCTGTTTGTTGTATTTGATATATTGAATATTGAAAACAGTGATGATCATAATATATGCTCAGATGACAACAAAATATTTACCTTTTTAAGGCTTAATATTTTTGCATAGTACAAACCTGTGTGTTTGTGTGTGGTGTTACCTCTTGCTGTGAGCTTGGGGCCAGCGGTGTGTGTTACTTTCTCAGGTGTATGTCTGTCGGTGGATAGGTGTGTCCTCCTTTGTTTGTTTTTTATCAGAGGATTACAGCGCTGACAGGCTTTGTCCTAGAGTGTCAGGAAGCCACAAACAGTCTCTCACGCATGACAACCCCCCCACTACTGCTGGATTCTCAGGTGTCACTAGTCCCCCTTATGAGGTCATGACCTCAGCCCACAGACGTATTCATTTTTTTTCTACTTCGACCCCATTACATTTGTATTTATTATTATTATTTATTTGTATTTTTGTAACAATGTGTCTAGGGATTGATTTAAATTGATTTCATTTATTTTCACATTTGTAATTCTTTAACTTTTCTGAAAGCATGAAGATCCTCAGAATTGGAGATACATAATATGAACATGTTCATCATTTTAACTTCCCCAACAGCAATGCAGTAATCAGACTACATGTTAACACAATCTTGTTTGCATTGAGTACATTTACTTTGTATATTTTACTATATTTACTGCTAACACTACTGCTTTACTTTTAATTAAGTAAAATAAAATGCTGACTATGGGACTATACTTTTAGGGTATAGTGATTTATTTGTCTCACAGGGATATAGCGTATATAGCGTACCATACTATGACTTTTTTCGATGTACCATACCATGCCTTTTTTTTTTTTACTTTTTTCGACATACTATACTATGACTTATTTTTTTTTAAGATTATTTTTTGGCATTTTCAAGCCTTCATTGATAGGACAGCTATCAGGGCGCCCACTATACTATGCCTTTTATATCACTTTTTCCGACATACTATAGTATAACAATTTTATCACTTTTTTCAGCATACTATACTATGACTTATTTTGACATAATATACTATGACTTTTTCATAACTTTTTTCCGATGTACCGTACCATGCCTTTTTTTTTTTTTACTTTTTTCGACATACTATACTATGACTTTTTTTTTTAAGATTATTTTTTTGGCATTTTCAAGCCTTTATTGATAGGACAGCTATCAGGGCGCCCACTATACTATGACTTTTTAATCACTTTTTTCGGCATACCATACTATGACTTTTTTCAACATACTATACTATAACATTTTTATAATTTTTTCCAAGAAGTCATAGTATATTAAGCCGCAGCAAAATGTTCTAAAAAACAGTCATGGTATAGTATGCCTATGTCATAAAAAGTCATAGGATAGTAGACCTATGTCATAAAAAGACATAGTATATTATGTCATAACAAAATGTCATAAGAAAGTCACAGTATAGTAGGCCTATGTCATAGGCCTACATACTTTCATAAGTCATAGTATAGTAGGCCTTTATCATAAAATCTCATAGTATAGTAGATCTATGTCATAAAAAGTCATAGTATGTCATAAAAAGTCATAGTATGTCATAAAAAGTCATAGTATAGTAGGCCTATGTAATAACAAGTCAGAGTATAGTATGGCATAAAAATGTCATAATATAGTATAGTTTCTTATGAAGCTGGGTGATTTTTATGAAGGTGTATATTATTTTGGAAGGAAAAGACAAAGAGGACAGAAAGACAAAATAATGACTGACAATATACTGAAAATCTGCCCAATACAGTAGCATGGGATGTCCAACCCTAACACAAACACACACACACTGGCTCCCCCCTCCATTCTTCTTGCTGTCAGGTGAAAACTGAAATATTGATGTGGGTGAAAGCTGGAGCCAGGAGTGGGGGATTGTGTGTCTGTGTGAAGGATGCATTGTGTGTAAATGTGTGTGAGATGAATTTGAGGCAAATATGAGAAAGAACTTTCTGGATTGGAGACTGACTGTTAATAATGTTGGAATAGCAGCAAGATATATTAATACACTTCAGACTGTTATGTAAATATAGCTACTAACTGTGTGTCTCTGTCTTTCCTCTTTGTCTGTTTATCATTAATGCCATCATCAGAATTATCAGCTACATTTGATATATTCTAGGAAGTAGCATCAGTGCAAGTACCAGTAGTACACACATGAAATTATACTGCTTACTGACATAGCTCCCCAGTAATTAAACACAGACTGGAGCCTTTAGTGCATTTGTTAGACTTTCACTGACTCCATCTGTTGAAAAAAAACACAATATCAGCTTTTAACTCAGAGGAAAGAGGGAGGTATTTTAGGAGGAGAGATTTTATGGGTTTTAAGATGCACTGCGAATCTCTTTTCATCCCTCATTCTCTTCCTCTCACTCAAGTCCTGGGTTTCTATTATTGTCTTTCAAGCCCCCCTCCCCTCTCCCCTTGCCTCTCTCCTCAAACTCCCACAGTTTTCTGTTTCCTCTCCTTCGTTTCCACCCACCCCATGCCTGGCTCTGTTGCCTAGCAACGCCTCCTCATCTGCAGACAGACGTTCTCGACGATCTGGAGAAGTCCTTGTGACACCCCTCCATACACACATACACCGATCAGCCATAACATTAGGACAACATGGGCACCCTGGTCTGTCTGCAGCTCCATACACAACAAACTGTGATGCACTGTGTGTTCTGACACCTTTCTATCAGAACCAGCATTAACTTTTTCAGCAATTTGAGCTACAGTAGTTCTTCTGTTGGATCGGACAACACGGGGCAGCCTTCGTTCCCCACGTGCATCAATGAGCCTCGGGTCTGACCTTGTCGCCGGTCCACCGGTTTTCCTTCCTTGGACCACTTTTGGTAGGTCAGATCGAGAACATCCCACAAGAGCTGCAGTTCTGGAGATGCTCTGAGCCAGTCGTCTAGCCATCACAATCTGGCCCTTATCAAAGTCGCTCACATCCTTACGCTTGCCCATTTTTTTCTGCTTCCAACACAAAGTTCAAAGTTCAAAATGTTCACTTGCTGTCTAATATATCCCCCCCACTGCCAGGTACCATTGTAACGAGATAATCAAAGTTATTCACTTCACCTCTCAGTGGTCTTAATGTTATGGCTGATCAGTGTATACACTTATTGTACCATTAAGTTAGTGAGGACTTGTTGGGTGTCCATAACCGCCACTAGTGTTTGGGACACTTACGTGTTAGTCAATATAGACTTTTGAATATTCAAATGTTTGATGTTTGTCTTATCTGTTGCTCAATGGATAGTGCTTTTTATTCAACAAGGCAAGATAATGAAAGTAACCATGGTTTTATGTTTAAATAGATGCAGAGGGTTTGTTCAGTATTAATTCATTTCTCCTACTTTCCATAGTTCCTTTGATTTCAAATGCTGTGCAATTACTTAGCTTCTACGCAAATACTCATTTTATTGAGATTAGTTGCAACTTTTTTATATTATTTTTCTGTTCCCATCTAGTGTTTGTTGAAAACCAGACCAACTTTTGACCTTCTGATGACTGCTCATTTAGGAGATTTAGGAATGTAAAAACCGACGATTCCCTTTCCCTATGTATGTTTTAAGTGGGCTTCAATGTCCATGCTTACACTTACACACTACACTTACAAAGACATCGCATGCAATAAGTAGCACAGATGAGTCATTTTAAAGCTGCACTTCCCCCACAGAATCTGCCTTCGCTGAGAGAAAAACACAAGTCACAAACACAAGAAGAAGACCCGATACGAGAGAGTTAGTTCATGGTATTTTATTGGAAAAACAAAATGTAAAGACTAGCATGTACAACTTGGAATGCAGATCAACTGAACTGAACAGAACAGTTGGACTGGGCCGGGCCTCGCCGCACCCACCCACTCACTCACTCACACACACACACACACAAACTCACACAAACACAAGATAGAAATGCCGCAAAGCACCGACCCCGTCCCCACTAAACTGAAATTACCCCCCGTAGAATCATGATAGATGTAACCTTTGAGGCAATATACTGTACCTTAGCATGCTTCAGTAATAACCACATTGCCCCAAACGTTGCTTTTGTATATCATCACCTTTTAAAGCCCACCCAACCCCCTCCACATAGTCTGGGACACATCAAACACCCAAGGGGCTCAAATCTATGCCCCACCCAGGCTTTCCCCCTCAAAAAAGGTGAACACACAAAGGATAAAGCAAGTATCCTGACATGCCAGAAACACAGAATCTAAAATGAGTTCTTAGTTATTCCATTTTAAAATTTTTCTTAAAAATATCTCTGTTGTCACTGACTTCATTTAGGTAAACAAACTGCAAAGGTTCCGCTGGTTCACTCACTCCCATCCATCATTCAACTAACCCCTCCCCTCCTCTCTGTGGGTCCCAGGCCAACCTGAGGCCCAACAACAGCCTTCTGCCATTGGGCTCTCAACAGTAACCCATCTAAAGCTGCATGCATGAAGAACAGAAAAAAAGAAAAAACAGGAAGTCATAGAAGAAAGGCGATTGGCCAGCCCGTATAATCATCATGACATCAGGCAGATGGATCCAGGAAGCAGAGGAGCAGTGGCCTAACCATCCAGCTGCAGAGAGGCTGCTTGGCTAACGAGTTAAGATCTGATTGGGCAGCTCAGCGCCGGGGGGGCGGGGGGGCGGGGAATACAAGCCAAGTACATGCAGATTCATTTAGAATTTTTCTTTTTGTCTTTTTTTTTTTTTTTTTTACCTTTTTTGAGCTTGTTTATATGGACAGATTTTCAGTTTTCCAACATTCAGTTTAAGTTGTCTATACAGAACAGTATGAATAAATGTAGATTTTTGCAATAAGAGGTAAGTGAAACATTTGACTGATTCTTTGTCTTTAATGGGAGCCCAGTTCATTTGGCAGTCATCATCTGAACAAATTCTGTGGGGGGAAAGAAAGCAATGAAAATTCATCAGGAACTGTGTTTAAATTGAGTACTATTATCACAGTTAGAAAGTAATGATTGATCAGACTAAAAAGAAACCAGCCATTGAACACAAAGTGACTACAGAGCTTCTGTCTATCGTTTGTCAGCTTACATAAGGACTAAATTTAGCTTACATAATTTAGGCTTGTTCCATTGACGTACTTAATCGTAATACTAATGACGGAGGAAAGGACAAGCGAGTGCACATCTATGCATTCCTTTATGCATGCAAACTGTATTCAGGGTTTCTGCCAGAAAAGTTGTTAGGCCCGGCGGCCAAGTGTTTGGGAGGAGAAGCAGCTTGTCACTAAAATGAGAATAGCTAGACTACCTTAAAAAAGGTCAGTCCACCATAAGTGAGCCTGGGCCGAAGTTGCTGCACACTCGCTAACGTTGCGCACACATTCTACGCACCGAGTTGTTCCTTAATGGAAATATGTGCAGGACAGTGTTGTGGAACATGCAGTGACTTGCAGAGCTTGATGAATGAAGTTCACTACTTGTACAACACATTATAGTTTAAAAAACATCTTAAAAATACATTTTAAAAAATCCCCGATGCTTCGGCCTGGTGCGCTTGCAATACACTGACGGAAACCCTGGTACTAGTGTGGCTAAGTTTCAAAACAGACTTTGCTCTCCTGTACCTTCATAGTTGACCTGTCCGTCTCCATCGATGTCTGCTTCTCTGATCATCTCGTCTACTTCCTCATCTGTCAGCTTCTCTCCCAGGTTGGTCATCACGTGACGCAGCTCTGCTGCGCTAATGTAACCGTTGCCATCCTGCCAACACACATACCGCGCATTACAGTCAGTCACACGCACACGAAAACAGTTCCTTGATGAGGACATCTTTAGTTGTCATCTGAAGCTTAGGAACATTCTGACTTCAGATGAATGAGTTTAGTATTAATGCTAAACTGCTGATGAGAAAACCCGATACATCTAAGAAATAATTATTTTTCTCGCTTCGTCTTTACAACACAAACGAAACACACACACAGACACACCAAGGCTTACCTTATCAAAGACCCTGAATGCCTCCCTGATCTCCTCCTCACTGTCAGTGTCCTTCATCTTTCTTGCCATCATCGTCAGGAACTCTGGAAAGTCAATGGTCCCGTTGCCTGGAGGGGAGAGAGAGGAAGTCAGAAGTAAGTTATGAATACAACCAGTCAATGTAGTTAATGCAGTTTAAAAAAATCCCTCCCCATGTTGAGGCGGAATCAGCATACCATCTGCGTCCACCTCATTGATCATGTCCTGGAGTTCGGCTTCAGTTGGGTTTTGACCCAGTGACCTCATGACGGTGCCCAGCTCCTTAGTGGTGATGGTCCCATCTCCATCCTTATCGAACAGGGAGAAGGCCTCCTTGAACTCTGGACAGACACAAGGGGAAGAGGGGACACAAATACAAGAGGTGGAAGAAAAGGATGAAAGAAAATATTAGCAATAGCAGATGTAACATAACTGATATCCCATGTGATAATGCATGGAGCTATGCAGAGAGTGAGTTTATTGCTAAAGACGGTAATGCAGTGTTTCTATACTGTCACCTTACCGGCAATCTGCTCTTCTGTTAGTTGGTCAGCCTAAGAAACAAAAACAGAAAGACAGGGAAAAGAGAAAATGAATACACTTTTAAAATACAAAATAGCTTTATCTTTTAGGTAAAGGTTGGGACGCAAATGGTGACAGGTTTTAATAAACCAATGTCCTGGATCAACACAACATTTATCATTTACTTCCAAGATGTTAAAAACCCTACTTCCTTGCCAATAGCCAATCAGCAACAGCCATCACACTTAAAACGCCAAACGGGGGCAAGTGATCATCATACACTAAATGGAAGCGGGCGGCAAGGACGGTCCCATTAAAACAAGGATGCCTGCTACCATAGTTTACCAGAAACTGGTATGAAGTGATGCAACAATTAGGCACAATTGTATTCATTATTTCCTTTACTTTTGGGACCGACTGCCCTGCACACTGGAACATCTAGTCAGAGCAAGTAACCAGTATGAACCACAACCACATACTACAGTATCTCAAAGCATTGATAGTAGGAGTTCTTGGCTATCCATAAGCCATACATTAACACCAATGTACTACCTAGTGGTGCTAAAAGCTCAATTCACTCTGTGTGTGCATCTGTGTACAACCTTTATGTCATCAAAGTGGATATCTGTGAGGTCTGCCACCAGCTTCATTGCTTTCGGTGCCGTTTTTTTCGCCTCTCCGACCCTGCCTCCTCCATCCAGCCTTAACCCACCACCTCCTCTGCGCTGCTTCAGATCCACACCTCTTCCTCCTGCACCTCCCCCAATTACTACTCCCGTTTTGACGCTGAGGCCATCCAGCGCCCCTCGCACCATCACCAGGCCTTCAGCCAGGCACTCCGCCCGTTTGCTGTTCTGGACACCCTGTTTTTTAACCTCGGCCAGCTCGGCCTTGGTTCTCTGCAGGCAGTTCCTCAGGTCCTGCATCTCTCTAACCAGGCTGTCCGTGCGGCTGGATGACGAGTCCATCAGCATCTGCAGGAAGGCTCTGTAGTTCCTCTCCTGCTGCTGGATGAGCTCCTTGTAGTAGTGCTGTTGTTCATCCAAAAGGTCGTAGACGGTGGACAGGCTCACCAGCTCGTCCTCTGCTGGGTACAGAGCCACTTTCTTAGGCAGCATGATGAGGGAATGATGGCATGCAGGGCAGGAATGATGTCTTTGGATAAGAGGAATAGGTGGATAAAAAAAATGATGGCCAGACATCTATCAGTCGCTCCTGATTTGTAAAACGGATGGGCAGACGGAATGGTGGAGAGCATAATTTGCCATCTCTTAATAGTTACATAACTGTATGGGTGAGGAAAAGTTTGAGTTTTGATTCGAGTCGATGGCAAAAACAGATTATGTTTTTAATCCTCCTGGATAGGTAGATAGTTGGATGGACACATGAATGGTGATCAAATGACTGCTTGTCTTTCAATCCATCCAGTGTGAGTGGATGGCTGGATGGATGACAGACGTTTTCGTAATTCCCTCTGGAGTGGCAAAGGTCAGTGGATGGCACTGACCTGACAGGTGATGTCTCTCTTTTCCATGAGCTGATGAAGAGTTGATGTTTTCCTGGTTACTTTCCCAGTTACGTCCATCCGTCTCTCAATAAATCTGTCTGCCTGCCTGCTTAACTGTCGATCTTTCTTTCTGTCCTTGTGTCCTGCAGCGCTGCCAGTGTACGTGACCAGACGCTGTCCTTCCCTGGCTGCATCTGACTCCAACCGGGTGAGGTGATAAAGAACCCCACTCCCTGTGCCTCCTTGTCAGTGTGTGTGTGTGTAAACCTAGGCCTGACAGCGAAGGCTTAGCTGTCTGTCCATCTCCCCAACAGATGTACAGTTAAGATGGATGCACAGATGAAGTGTCCACCTCCTGCAGTAGTTCAATAGATGAATAGCCTTCAACACTTTGACAGAGAAA
>CAKAOH010029245.1:0-13360 GCA_916701665.1 Sebastiscus tertius | reverse complement strand
CACGTAGCCCTGAAACAAAACAAACCAATGCCAGAGTGGGGGGGGGGGGGGGGGCCCTCGCTGCATATCAGTGTGTGTCAAACAGCAGGGCTGTTATCATCCTCTCACATGCCTGCAGAAGAGAGGTGGCGGCCAAATATGTGGCGGCGCTGCAGCCAGCAGTGAGTTCCAGACAGGCGTGAGGCCGGGCTGCAGAGGCGGTGACCGCAGACACACACACACGCACACACACACACACACACACACACACACACACACACACACACACACACACACTCAGTGGTGGAGTTCAGCAGTGATGCAACTAAAAAAGAGCAGATGCCTTCATGTCGTGATGAAGAAGCAGCCCTCTGACTAACGCCACATCTGTCCTTCTGTTGTCATTCTTTAATCGTTGCGACGCCGACATCGGGGCGACGAGATCAAGTCCAGATCCCAGAGTTTCAAAAGGTGCTGAATACATCAGGATGTCCCCACGGCGGGGCTGCAGGGACACAGCGAGGACACCAAGGTCGTGTCCTCAGCGTTGGGCTGCACAACGAATTCAGTATTAATCACCATCACAATGAAATGAGCCTGATGCATTTAAAAGTCAGAAGTATTCTGTGTAGTCCTCGTGAACACATTCAGCTGGAGAGGAACGTTGCTTTAAGTCTTATTTTGAAGTAAAGATTTGTCCATCAGCAGGACTGCAGCTCAGTGTGAGAGTGAAAGCAGCGCTCCATATATTTAAATGTGAAAGTGCAATAAAAATATTTTGTCTAAAGTCAGTAAATAATTGTGATAAATAATCATGATCTCAATATTGATCAAAATAATCCTGATTATCATAATGGTGCAGTATTGACTGGGAATTTGTTTTTTTTCTGTTTTCAAAAGGGTTTTAAAATTAGTTTTTATTTCAATTTGATTGTTTTTAAGACTAAAATATAATGGAGAGAATAATCTCCTGTCCTTTGCACAGACAGTATGTACACAATGTCCAATACTTTAACACACTATGAAGATTTGCTCTCTGTACATTTCATCCAAACCTACGACGGCGTATTAGGTTTCATTGTAGATTAAAAATAATAATTATGGAGCCGGGGGAGGGGGAAAACTGTCTGAGAAAAAACTCAGACTTTCTGAGATTAAGGTCATAAATTAAGGAGAAAGAGGAGAGCAAACCGGCGGTAACACGGCGCGTTCAGAGCACGCTGATCAGAGCACGTCAGCTGTGCAGAAATAAAAGACGTTGTTTGTCTCTAGGTGAGTCTATCTTTATGTCTTTATTTTGCTGTCCTGTACTGACGCATGAACGCACCAAACCGATTCCTTCCACACATGTAATGAATGAATTCAACTCTGATTCTCACTCTGTAGAATCATACTGCCATGCAACGTGACTGAAGAGGAAACTGAAGAGTTCGGGAGGTTAACAACGGTTACAGACAAAACACAATCATTTCCAACACGCTCTCTCTTAACCGCTCCGACTAAAGTCTCAAACATTCTGCTTCTTCTCTATCAAAGAACTTCCCGCACAGCAGATTAAAACCGGGCAATACTCGAGACCCAAACCTCTCCTTAATCTGTAAAGCCTCGTGGATCATTGCCTAAGAGGAAAAGGGAGGAGGGCGAGCCATTAATATATGCATGGAAATGACCTGCGGCACTCCCCATAAAGAGGGGCCAGCAAAGGTCAAATAGCCTCCAAACTGCTCTTGAGTTTAATTAAAAAGACAAAGAAGAGCATAATTTCAGAGAGGACAGGCACAATTACTGCTCGCTGAGAAGGGGAGCCGTGCTCGGGCTCTTTCAGGAGGCCCGTGTTCCCCTTCCCATAAGGCATAGCGCCATCTTCCCATCCCTTTGATGTCAATACAGAGCGTTTATTAGGGCCAGAAAGGTTAATCTGGAAGGAGAGAGGATATCAAATAGTTGGGATGAGGAGAGAAATCCACACGAGCTGCCACTGTGGAGGGAAATTTAGCCCGAGTCCAGTCAGCAGGTAATGGAGTTACCAACATCAACTTCTCCCTGTTTGGAAATGAAATGAACACCTTGAAAAAAAAGAAAAGAAACGCTGACACTTTGGCGCCCGTGACCAGAGCGGGGCGCGTCGGGGCGCGGCACGGCGCGGCGCGGCGCGGCGGGCTTCACCCGTTTCAAAAGGCTTGATTTGCTTGAATGAATTTAACGCAATACGAGTCAATATTCATTACAAAGAGGTCGGGGGGGGCGGGGGGGGTTCACGACTGGGACCGTCACATGATTTACAATATTACAAAGCATCAGGAGATGATGGATGTGTTCAATTGCGCAAAGTAACTGACTCAATGAATTTTTCATTACCCTGGTTGATGTGTTTGGGACACTGAATTAGATAAGCCCGCTGATGAAACACTGAGCCGAGGCGGAGCGCCGGCCGGCCCTCGGGGGCCTACGGGACCATCTCAGCGGACACACAAACACGATCGGGTCGGGCTGGATCGCACACCGGGCTGTCCGTGGTACAGTTGAGCATGACCTGCGCTCCAATGACTGAGAGAAGCCTCCAGACAACACGGAGGATATCAGAGCTCTTCTTCTCATTTCTACTGGACCACAGTCTGCTTTAAAGGCTAACTAACGATTTATCAACCACTCTTCACATGTTTTTGTGTCTAGCTGACTAATAGGGACAACTATTTGTGAAACTGCTCCAGTATTAAGGGGGAACGCTGTAGACGGCTACAATACGGAGCTATCGGGGCAAGATGGCACCGTCATGTTCGTCCACTAAAGCCTCGGCCACACCCGGAACGTCAGCAGCGTGGCGGCTGTTACCTGTCTTATATAATCTCAGAGGTTGTCTCATAGTAAACTATAAACCTGATGAATCCATCGGTACCAACCATGGTAGTACTTCTACTACTACTACCACTACTACCACTACTACTACTACTACTACTACTGCTACTATACCACTACTGCTACTACAACCAGGTCAGACTAGCTGGCAGTGAAGAGGTTAAATAACGCTCCAAAGTTACACTAAATGATGGAGAGGACAAACTGTCATGTCCATGTTCAAAGAGGTCCCTTGACCTCTGACCTCCAGATCAGTGAATGTGAATGGGTTCTCTGGGTACCCACGAGTCTCCCCTTTACAGACATGCCCACTTTATGATCATCACATGCAGTTTGGGGCAAGTCATAGTCCAGTCAGCAAAGACAATATCTGACATTGTTTTGTGTTGTTCATTGATTTCTAATAATAAATATATGCATACATTTGCATAAAGCAGCAGATTAGTCCACTCCCATGTTGATAAGAGGATTAAATACTGGACTGATCTCCTCTAAGGTTCATTTAGAACAGATAAAGAAATGAATTGTGATGAAAGACTTTAGTCGACTGACAGCCCTAACTTTGATAGTACTAGTTTTTCATGATTAATATGCCCTCCTTTCCTTTCAGCCTTCTTTGTCATGATGTGATCTCTACTACGCGATCTCCTCTCCGTGGAGGTGTCGTCATAATTAACTTGAAGAAGTTACACCTTTCTGAGCTGCTTGTGATATTTGAGGAGTCATTATCATCAAGGTGCTCCATGTAGGAGATATAGTTATTAAATCACTCTCAGTTTCCTGAACTTCAGAAAAGACCTTAGAGTGAAATCATGGAGGAACCGTCAGGATGTTTAGTACACAGAGCTGTACAGTATGTGGTACACGCCACGCTTTAAGGTCTCTTAAAGAGGATGGAGTGCTATTCTCTGAGAGTTCTAAGAGTTAACAGAATAAATAATGTAGGCCAATCTCTGAGCTCATCTGAACCATCAGTCTGTCGTCTCGCTGGCGGTGTGGGAGGAATCCCTGCAGCAGCTTCAGGACAACGTCTCACTTCCCTTCAAATCCCCCCAAAAACAAACAGGAGGAAAAGTAATGCAACAGTTTTGGGCCTTTATACGCCGAGGCATGAGAAATAGGGAGGAATTATCCCCGTTCTATTCCTCGGCACAGATCAGATCAAATCATAACACGGACCGCTCCGTGACCCCTGACCCCGCCGAAAGCAATTTCATTTGGAGAGAGACGGAGGGGTTGAATTGTGCCGAGGATGTTGAAGCGGGATTTGTGATGCATGCAAACTGTGAGCGAGGCCTAAAGGAACCTCATGAAAAGGTTAGAGGGAGGAAATTGCAGTCACACATTTGCCTGTGTTAAAGAGAAATCTAAAAGAAACGGGAACATGTGGGAGTCAGATATATATACTGGAGGAATCAGGCTGTAAAGCAATTTCAGGGTGCGAAATACTGTCCTGCTTTGAACTGTGTTTACTCAAACCGACAACATGCAGACCTTAATCACACCCTGATCACACCCACACACCCTGAACTCTCACTGTCGTAATCACACACCCTGAACTCTCACTGTCGTAATCACACCACTGTACTCTCACTGTACTCTCACTGTTGTTAGACCTTAATCACACCCTGTACTCTCACTGTTGTGGCTATAAATGACTTCCACTAACTAGAGATGTCCCATCATTTGACTGCTGATTAGCATTTCTCCTCGTCTCTGCTCCCCCCTCCTCCGCGCTCACAAGCCGTTTGAATTTAACGCCGCCGTCAGAAGTTTAACGACGACGCGTTGTGAGCAGAGAAAGAGAGACGGAGGGGGGGTGAAAGTTATAGCCCCGACCTATTCATATTCTAATACCTGCAGCTCTCTGGTAAAGGTATGCTTAAAAGCGCCAGGTGGTGACATCTTAATTTTTCACGGCCCGAAAAATGTGTCTGCGCCCCTCCCCCCCCCCACCATGCATTATTCTTGCTTTAAGCAGCGCGTCTCCTCAGGGGGAAGGGGGGGGTATTGTTTTACAACACACCCAGCTGCGGCCTACTTGCCTTGCCCGCGGTTCTTTTCAAGGAGTTGTCTTGGGTGACCCCTCTCTCTGGCAGTTATTAATAATAACACGTGCCGGGGAATAGTTCACCTTGTAGCGCTGAGGCCGCCTCGCTGCTGCTGCTGCTGCTGCTGCTGCTGCGTGAATGTCTCGCCTCATACAGAGGAGTCTCCAGGGGAGAGGGGGGTGTAGAGGGGTGTGTGTGTGTGTGTGTGTGTGTGTGAAAGCTATAGGAAGCCAGCGCGAGAAACACACAAAAGACATCAAACAAAAGTTTCCCCCATTGTATGTAATTAGAATCAGGTAATCATCTATGGCCCCTCTAAAGTGATGGAGAGCCTGATTAGCAGCATCAAAGGAGGCCAAGAGGGCCGAGACTGAAGAGGGAGATGGAGACGTGCACTGTGTGTGTGTGTGTGTGTGTGTTTGTGTTTGAGAAAGATGAAGGAATAAGAAGGTAAAGTGGCGAGGCTGACAGACCCGAGTGCTGCATTCTCCACCTTTAAGTCCCATTAAGAGCTGGAGCAGGAGAGGCCCTTTCTGCATGCTGAGTGCTCTATTGTAATAACAAGCAGCGGAGACAGGATTCAATCTGGGCCCTGAATGGACCGACGCATTCCAGGCAAATTCTCCCCTCAAGTGCTCAAGTGGTTCACAAAAAAAAAAATTGAAGGCTGCTTCTTTTCTTGCTTTTTCTGAGGCCTCAAAAAAACGATTCTGTCCTGAGAGGAAATGTTTGGAGGAACGTCTTTCAAACTTCACCTTCTGTTTGTTGCATTCAACCGACTTCAATGACAGTACTTTGAGAAATCAAATAAGTGGATGAGCTGAAGCCCGTTTGGTCCGTCACTACCCGACTGACTTGACTTTTAGATTTAAACTGCAGTTAACGGAGCGCCGTTCTGCCGCCGTCACGCAGAAGGAAAACTAAAATGTGGCACGAGGCACAAGGACAGAGTTAGTAATGACGGTGGCATTCACTGACACAGCAGGCACTGTAACCTTTTAGAGAACCACATCCTTCAAAAAAACAAACCCTCCCTGTTCTCCTCTAAAGGAACAAAACAAAAATCAATTACAGCCGAGCTGCAGACACGGAAAGGAAGACACAAAATGTGATCTGTGATGTCCCACACTGGATGAAGTTGACTATTACATTACACATCCAGAGAAACACAGTACTCTGTTGCTTTCTCATAATCTCATATCAGGAACTGGTTAGCTAGTCCTTCAATCAAGGTGCAACGTCAAGTCCAGTCCAGTTTAGTCATTTGCAATGTTTCACAGTGGCCCAACTCGCACAGCAGCTTCAAACTGAAGCTCCGCGTACCGCTCTAGCGTCGCTGTTGGACGTGTCATTGTCCGCCCGTTAACATTCATCCACCGTCTTCTCAAAGTCAACTTCTGTGTTCACAGGAAACTACTTGGTTTGCTTTAGGAGGAGATGGTGGGTTGGGTTAAAAGCAGTATGCCTGTTATGCAGTTAAGTACGTTTCGTTACACACTAGGGTGAGTCATGATTTAACATTTTTCAAACAGTCGTTAAATTATAAAAAAAATCAAATAGTTCATGCAACTCTACGTCCCGTCTTAAAATATATAATTTCCCTCGTATTAACCGCTGCAGGCGCTGCCTGGTGGTAACGTTACTACCCGTAAAACGTCAAGGCCGATGGAAGGAGGCTGGGACACGGGCGTACGTGGGTATAACACCTGACTGGAGCTGCGGTCGTGCGTTGCGATTGGCTCAATTTCAGCCAGATTTGACTGCGCATGTGTTGTACCCCAAAGACATGATGAGTGGATGGCGTGTGACGCAGCCTCCTTCAAAAGGCCTTGTAAAACACGTTTGGCACGTTCGGTTCGGCTCTTTTCCGTCAGCACACAGGTGTGTTCGTGTGCGTGTTTGCATATCATCATCACATTCGTGGGACGATACTCCGTCGCAGCCCATAGAAGTGATGTTTGTACCTTCAACACAGCCACTGATTCCTGTTCCGTTCTGGATGTGAAGTAACTTGGTAGAGACGTGTAAACGTAGTTATTCATCAGAGAAAATCAGGTTTCTGTTTTGACAGAATGAAGTTATCATTGTGTGTCACTAACAACTTGCTACAGTCAGTAAGTTCAAGCCAGCATGGCGTTCACCAGTCACCGCTGATGACGTTGTTTGTAATATGTAGACATAGCAGCTGCACTGTGGTTAGGGAACTAATGTTTAAGGTTAGGTGATAACAGAACTGGTTACAGGTGACGGGACTCCGGTCTCCTGCATAACGTAGAAGTGGAACACGCTGCTCATCCCTCGCTGCATAACCATCCAATATGAACATTACTCCTATAGGGGCAAGCTGTACATGGGAGATATGAAACTGTAACAGAAGAAATGGTCAGCAGTGATGTGAAGCATTGACTAAAAGGTATACAACACTATGTATGTCTCTACCCTCACAGCTCCGGTGTCATTGACCAGCGGCCCGGCTGAGGATGTCCTCGTGCCCTTCACTGTTAGTTGGGAGAACAGCTGAACATCTGCGCTAGTCATTAGAGGAAGAGGAGCTGGCCTGAATCTTTCAGCCTGCAGAGAATCAGGGAGGAGAGCGCTGATGACAAACTACACCCGGCTTCCTGCAAATCTCCCAGGAGCACGGCCGTCGTCAAGCGAGCGGGATGTTGTGCAGTGGCTACACTCTGAAATCACGGCTCTTTGTGGAGCCGCTGTGCCATCCATCGTCGCCGTAACAATGAGTGATCTAGCCGGGAGTCCGGTCGGCTCGGTGGGATGTTTGTGTGTGTAATCTGGGTAGAAATAAAGCTGTATCTTTAGCCTGATATTCACGCTGAACGGACATTTAATTACCACTCCATTACTCAGGCTGACACCGACTACTCTTCTGCTGCTCTCTCTCTCTGTAGTGGGGGGGGGGGTTATTTTTCAGAACCATAATAAGTGATGTGTCCCGCTGCGCTTACATCATTATCAGTGAAGCTACATTAGCCAGTTAGAAACACTCATTCCTGGAGGCCCAAAAGGAGCCTGAATAAAAGCTTTTAGTCATTCTTAGTTGTCAGTTTGGATTCATGTCAGATACAAGAGGCTCCAATAATGATACGGCCCGTCCACATGCTCAGTATGTTCTGAAAGGTTACAGGTAACTCTATGACCAACACACTCTCACTGCAACTCCTCCAAGACCCACGCCTGGCCAGCGGGTCTATGCTTTATACTATGACCCTTTAGAGTCAGTTTACGCTTCAAACCGTGACGCTCCAGGTAGCCCTCTAGAGTCCGTTTTGGACGCGTCAGGGACGGCGTGTCAGTTTCCGCTTGTTACATGCATAGTGTCTTTTCAAAATAAACTTAGTTTAGCAGGTGACTTTAGCGAGTGTCCAACAAACAGTGTGTGTATTTGTGCTCCGTTAGCAGCTCTAGCGTTGCCGGAGGCTTCGTGCTCGCCGCCGCCACACGTAGTCTGAGTAGCTTTAGTGAGTGTCCAACAGACGGTGTGTGTGTTGGTGGTGAGTGTGAGGTTGTTGGTGTTGTTCTAGCTGTGATCGGAGGTGTAGCAGTGTGTGGACACTTTATTTGTCGGTGAATAAATGCTGTGAAACTACAACTCCTCCGCTCCGCTCAAGCGAGCCAGAGACCGGAGCTGACTTCCCGTATCCTGCAACTCCGGCTCTGCCTCTTAAGGTGGACTGTTAAGGTGGACCTTGAAGAGACGAGCCACATTCTAATTAATTATTCATATTTCTTTTAACCGTTTTAACCGATAGCATTAATCAGTTAAAATGCTTAATGTGGGTTAACGGTTAATTATTAACATTCCTAACAAGCTCACAGAAATAAGACTTAGCTAAGTACATCAGTACATGTGGTCCATTTTGGGACAATTAAACACAAGTTCAACACAAAGTTCACACTAAACTCAGCTTCAATCTGAACGCACATGCCAAGAAATAGAGTTAAATATTAAAATATGAAGTGACGTGCACGTTAAAGTCCCCGTCTGATGAAGAGCTGTAGAGGACACAGAGGAGGAACAGTATGGATTCAGACTCTGGTCTTGAACTCTTCCTTTGAACGTCGGAGCTCAGGAAACTCTATTTTGTGAGTAATCACACACCCAACAGTGTTTTATTTTATATTAAAGGTGTGACTCGTGTTCATAAGGAAGAAAGTATCTAAATGAGATTTGTGAAAAGAATAGATGAGTTGCAGACAGGCTGAGTCGTTCCTCCTCAGTCCCTGCCGGCTCCCCGCAGATAAAGCTTGACTTGATGTCACAGTCACGCCCGACGCCGACATACAAACTGACAGACGCGTCATAAGCAGCCCGATGTGAGATGGAATAAAGAGATACATGTACATTTACATACGTGGTTTTATACACAAGGTGTCTGCCAGGTTGATTCTGAAGGAGGAAAAAGCCCTGTAAGTTATTACAGTGAACCGTGCTCTACATGTTGGTTATCTCTCGCTGATAGCCAGCTTTCCAAAACGTTAATAAATCCAGCCGTGTTGACGGCTCTGTGAGTTTGCTTGCATTTACAATCTTAGTAAAACCACTGTAGAGGAAAATTGAAGTTGGATTAAAAAAATGAATGAATAGATAGATAAATAAATAAGTGTTCTCCTGGTGCTGTCTTTAAAATGGATGCCTGGAATTTACAGTTTTCCATTAACTGATGCCCAACAGCTTTTTCACGCCTGCACCCGGCCTTGGAGCCGGCGCTGGTGCTCGTGTGTGTGTGTGTGTGTGTGTGTGTGTGTGTGTGTGTGTGTGCGGTGGCACTCAGCAGGCCGCTGCTGTGCCGCAGTCTTCATTTCCTCAGCGTTTTTTAAACTTAAATGTGTCAGTCTGTCTGCTCTCCTCCCTCCTCTGGGCTTTTCAAACATTATCGCTCTGTACTGAGGAAAATCACACATCAGCATAAACAGTGGTGTCGCGCTATTACCGCTATCATCAATGGAGGCTCCGCTTTCAAAGGGATCATTTGTTGATAAAATGTTCTCGCCGCGTTCCTCCATATTCAGAGAGAGCAAAGCACAAATCAAGCTCTAGGAGATAATACCTGTAATTATGTTTGCAGTCGCAGGTTTATGAAGGGATGGCTTGGTTACACACACACACACACACACACACACACACACACACGCTCCTCTCTCTACATCATATTTGATCACACAGGGACTCCGCTGCTGAAACTAAGTTTTTTCTCCCTGTATTTGTTTTTTTCCTCCCCTCAGTTGTTTGTGCATGTGTTGCGATAAAGGATTATTATTTCTCTGCTGGTGGGATCACATCGCTCATGGTTGTAGACCCCTGAAGAATTCTATTAACCCTGGTTATGTCAGGCCTAATAACATGCCACCCTGCTAAGCAGAAAGGGATTGACTTGGAGAAGGGGGGAGGGGAGGTATAATGAAGGCCAAAATAATTTACCGTTGAAGCCAATGGAATATAAAAATACACTAAATGTGTAGTCATCCTTATTTTTTCCTCTCCTGTCGCTAACCTGGGCTGACAGACTGAGATAAACATAAGTAGAAATAATATATTTGAGGTTGCTTTTTGAGGTAAGGGGAGCGCGTATGTGTGTGTGTGTGTGTGTGTGTGTGTGTGTGTGAAATTGTATTGCTTTGTGATGCTGCAGCCATTGATTGCCTCGGTGATGGAGCCTGGCTTTCTTTGTTGCGCTGCAGATCAGATGTGGAGTACTGCGGTTTTGCTATATTTGCCATTCATTAGCCAGCAGTGAGGAGATGTCAGGGCGCATTCGCGGGCAGGCCACTCGCGTGATAGCGAGCGTCAAATCAATTCAGTCACCTTGAACTTTGAAGATGAAAGAATAACATGTTGGAATTGGTCTTCCTCTTAGCCTGCACGCCTGTTCGGAGAACGCCCGGCCCGGCCCGCCCCGCCCCGCGCCCCGCCGCCGCTGCTGCTGAATGCATCGGTGTTGGGAAAACAATGTCCACATCAACGGATTCACTGATGACATTTACAGCTTTTTTGTTGTGGAGCTCTGCTGCTGCTGCTCAGTGGATTCTGTCCAGAGGGCCTGCTGCTCAGCTGGAGCTGTGGATATATTTACATGAGACTTCACGCTAAAAGCCTCGGCCACACCGGGAACGTCAGGGACGTCAGGGACGTCAGCAGCGCGTTGCGGCCGCGTTATGTGTTGTTTTCTATTTCTGCGTCCGTGTTAACAGGTTAGAGCAGCCACACTATCAGCGACATTACTACAGTTTACATGTCTCCATCTGTAGAAAATGTTACGCAGATGAAAAAAAGTAAAGATTTATTTTTTAAATCAACACTTCCTGCTTTTATTTCAAAATAAAAGCCCTAAAGTGTTTTTTTTTCTGTTCTGTGGACAGAATTCCTTCATTTGTTAATACGAGGCTTTTATTCTGAAATATGTGCCGGACAGTGTTGTAGAACATGCAGTGACTTGCAGAGCTCCGTGAATGAATATATTACGGGGTTTTAATTGTGAATTATTACTATTACTTACAAATTACCACACATTCCTGAACCTTTCTCTGTTTAAAATAAATATAAATTACATTTATAATGAAATGAAAACTCTATGTAGAAAGAAAGGGAACACCCGACGCGTGAATAACTTGGTTCGGACTACGGAGCCTGTGTTGTTGTTTCATAAATATACTGCAGGTGCAACTCGACCCGCTCAACTCGCTGTGTAAAGACCCAAACCAACACTGCATTGGTCCGTCTCTCAACAAGCCCATTCGTTCCTAATAAAGACAGAAATCTTTAAAAACTGTTTTTAAAAAAAGCTCTGTGATTTCATTAAACAGCTGGTCACTGTAGTTTTTAGCAAATGTTACTCAAACAGGAAGAGATAGTGCATTGTTGTTGGGGACTACTTTCAGTGGCGGATTAATACACATTTGAGACAGCAGGACGGTGGATGTGTGATTGAGTCACAATAAACTACAGTGTGTGTGTTCGTGGTGATGAAGGAGCAGGTCACCCAGTGAACGCAGTAGTTTTAAGGTGAGCTTCATCACTGGGTGGAGCTAAATATCTGGTCTGTGTACGTCTGTGACGTAGAACAACAAGAGAGCAGCTTCCCTCCTTCACTGTTTACTGACACGTTGCACCTTAAACTCACGTTAAACTGAACACATTGAACACCGGCTACTTCTTCTGGACTGTAGAAGCCAACAAGCTCTGTAAAGACATTTTAAGGGAGCCACCTTGATGTTTGGCTTTGTGGAAACCACAGACTGTATATAACAAGCCAACGTAGTTACCATGACGACACCCATTGGTTTGTGGGCCACGGTTTTTGGAGCCGTCACCATGTTGTTGTTTTAAAGTGCCACTAGAGGGCGGAGCTGAGTACAACAAACCAGGCGACCAGAAAGATTATAATTAACTTTGATGGAATGAAAACACGCTGTGAAAGGGTTAAAGATATAAGACGGAAACACGGACAACGACCTGTCAATCAGCAGGTAGCCCCGCCCTAAAGCATCCCCTGCTTTCTGGTCTGTGTGACTCTAAATGGGACCATAGTTCACTAAATGAACATCATGCTGTACTGAAGAAGACTTGAAACTAGAGATTGAGACCATAAACTCATTAAACTCATTAAACTCATGTTTACAATGTTGACTGAGGTCATAAATCCCGTTTTCTCAGAGGTGTCGCCCCCTGCTGGCTGCTAGACAGGATGCACGTTTAAAGCTCTTTACAGCACCGGCTTCACCTCTCAGACCCGGAGGTTTCCTCCTGGTGGAAACTGAGCAACTAAAGACAATCTGAACACGACTGCAGCACAACAACAGAAGGAAAAGAGAGAGAGGATGTCTTCTACTGACTCTCCTCCACACAATGACTATACCAACCTTCTAGTGAGATTATTATCAGAAACCTTTACACTAACTATTCAACAACACTTCAAACAGACGGATTATCTCAGTGACCTCTGACCTCTGACCTAATATGGTTTTCACACTTTATCAAGCAGCTATTTGCAGCTCAGTGTTTAGCTCAACAGGCGAGGGCGAGCAGGTATCAAACCAGCAACCTGAGCTCCAGCTGGCTGCTGCATCAAAATCAAAAATGTAAAAGCTGCATTGATGGAAACATAGAACTTTACTTAATAATTATAATCATAATAATAAACAGTGTGTGAAATGGTGTTTTCCAGCCGCGCCTGGCTGCACATGGAGCCGGTGTGAGTGTTCAGGCCGAGTCAGTGAGTCTGACTGGGGGTTGATAATCCAGCAGTGAGGCTCAAAACCTTTTGGTTCAATTCTCCGGCACAGAAAGCTTCTCCTCTCTGAGCATGTTAGTCTACAACACACACACGCACGCACGCACGCACGCACGCACACGCGCGCGCGCGCGCACACACACACACACACACACACACACACACACACACACACACGTGCACGCACACACACACACACACACTGCTGATTTTTTTCTGTCATTT
>CAKAOH010029240.1:0-39081 GCA_916701665.1 Sebastiscus tertius | reverse complement strand
AGAGCATTCAGAGGATGGATGGATCAGACTAGAGACCTAGAGCATTCAGAGGATGGATGGATCAGACTAGAGACCTAGAGCATTCAGAGGATGGATGTATCAAACTAGAGACCTAGAGCATTCAGAGGATGGATGGATCAAACTAGAGACCTAGAGCATTCAGAGGATGGATGGATCAGACTAGAGACCTAGAGCATTCAGAGGATGGATGTATCAAACTAGAGACCTAGAGCATTCAAGCAAAAGCACCCCTAAAAGCACCTCTAAAGCTCACTAATTAATGTTATATCTCATTTGTTTAATCTGTAAAAGTGTATAAACAACTATTTGTTTCTTGTAAGATTTTAACAACGAGATATTATGTGTTAATTAGTGAGCTTTAGAGGTGTTGGCAGGTAGATTTTGATACCGTTGTACAGAGCCGGGCTAGCTGTTTCCCTTTGTTTCCAGTCTTTATGCTAAGCTACGATAAACGGCTGCTGGCTGAGCCCTTAAACTATCCCTTCAACCAATAAATCTCTTGAGATACAATATCGGTTTAACCAGAGACACATGCAAAAGCACAACAGCACATCAGTTAATGTCACAGACGTATTTTGAGGACAGAAGTTGACGTAGACGGAGAAACAGACGGCCTTGTTCCCGAGGACAACGAGGACAAAATGTTCAGGAACAGAATACCATTTAAGAAGCTAAACAGTGCAAACAGACATTTCAAAAAGGGATGGCAGCTCAGATAAGAGCAGGCGTACACTAGTAACTAGTGTTCTTAAGTGGAGATGATTGGCCTGTTTTTCAGCATTCAGTACTATCAGGTTTCTCACAGTCTTGTGCGATTAGATATCGCCTTTGTCTTGTCAGGCTTAGGTATGTGTGTGAAGCGTGTGTTCTCCTCGGCCTGTTTGCATCATTTTAATGGTTTATGTCACACTGCCTGAAGCCTCAGTAGCTTTAGTGTGATGTCTTTTCATCTGGCATGCTTTATTATCTGCTCTAAATAAACTTTTTTAAGTAATTAACTGAAGTTGCTCAATCTACATATGCCTTTAATTTGCCGATAAAGTTAGAAATCGTTCTTGTTTTGAACACGCACTTAAAGAATCTCCTCGCAAAGACTCAATGATGAGAGCTGTAAAACGATAGCAAAGAGGTTAGACAGTAATGTCCTTCACAGAACAATTGAAGTCACCCAGCAATAGAAGGGGCAAACTGCAGACGATTAGCATTTGAATGGAGCGACGGGGGAATTGGTTAGGGAGATACCGATCTAAGGACGGGTCAGGAGACAGCTAGCGTTACAGCATCTGGTGATGCTAACAATCGGGAGTTGCAAGACTCCGCCATGTTATGTAACCGCGGCCTGCGATCCAAGAAACGTGCTCAGTGTGTCCACTCTTTAACGCTTTAAAGTGATACTGCACCCAAAACCTATCTTTTGAATGTGAAACATTTATTTTACATCTAAACTTGAATGAGTTTGTAAAAAGTTTTGTTGTTACGTCTTCATGCAAAACACAAGGACAAATGTTAATACAGGAAAGCCATGTTTGAGACCTTCTTTCTCATATTATTCTTAAAATCATTATTTAATTCTTGTAATATTATTACCTTTGTCTTTAAATCGTGACTTGATGAAACTTTATTTTCAAAACCTCACTTTTTTTTTTCCAACAGTGGGTCAAAGTCTGTTAACAAACTGAACTTTTTCTTATTTTTATATGTGTATAATTTAAGGGATGGTTTTGCATGAAGGGAAGTTTAGTCATCAGAGTAACAATGGGTTAAACTCAGTTGAAAAAGTTCTGTTTTAACAAAATGCTTTACATTTTAGTTTACTGTGTGCATAATTAATGCAAACATATGCAACATCCCCCTTTATGTTCACCACAAGAGAGCAGCACAACCTTTTCTTCTATATTCTGTCTTAGTTATGTGTGTTTATTATTGATTAGGAGCAATTTGTGCAGCTTTAAAATAAAGTGATGACAGTGAATGATTACAGAATCGTAGCTTTTGGAAAACATTTTTTTTTTATTCTTTAAATCGAAGGCAAATAGACATTTATAGATATACAATGAGGAAGATACTGTATGGCATTGTTGAGATACATACAGTAGTGCTTTTGTTAAAATGTACAAAATGAAATAAAACACATAATAAAAAAAAAACACATGTAGTAATACAACATATTTGGAAATACATACATGATTTTATATATACAAACATATTTACATAATAAATAGCTTTAATGTTGAGGCATCAAGATTTTGGCACTTGGCAGCTCCAACTTGTTCGTTCTGGCTGGTAAATAAACTCTTTCCTAGAAGACAAAGAAACTGAGGTTAGAACATGTAAACAAGCTATTTATTGTGAAAACTAAAAAATACATTAAACATATTTTAAAACAGAGATGAGTTATTAAAAGTTATACTCCTTTGTTGAATAAAAGGAAAAAAGTTCCAGAAACCAACCACGTCTTTTGTGTGTTTAGTTTGATTAAACAGGAGCTTTATAATAACACGAAATAATACAGTACATGTGCCGATGCCTGTCAAATAAAACGCTGGAGTGTCGCTGCCAATTAAACTTCACAATTGTCACAAAAAAATGTTTTAAAGGGATTAATTGCTTCTTTTTTTTGGCTTTCCGAGCTGTTCCTGGAGCTGTTTTACTGACATCCATAATTTACTTCAATCTCTTCCAGCTGTGAGTAGCTCCTCTATTTCTTTTGTGCAATGCACTGTGGGACAATAGTGCACATCAAGAGACACACACAACGTCACAAAGAGATTTTTAAGAGTGCATGGTGACTGTTTGCCAGTAACACTCACTACACACTCAAAACTGCTTAGATGTAGTATGTAAGAGGAATTTGATGAATTTGGACACGGCAAAAGTCTGAACAAAAGGGCTCCAATCACGCTGGACCTGCATTACTTGATATTGTAAGTCAAGTGGTATGAATTCAATAACAAATGTGCAATGAATCAAATGCTGTACAACCTTGTAATAGCCTTGGATTGTGGTATTTGAAGTAAATCATTTTAGATTAAATTTTATTTCCCGTACTTACTCTCTCTGGTGTGATTCACCATTTTCTCGACACAGCAGCCCCTCATCACATGGACAAATCTGGTTTATGCTGTATGCCAGGCCACCATCAGGAACATAGCAGCTCTCGCCGCGGATCAGACGCCTCTTGCACACCTGTTCGCCGTGGTGTCGAGCGCAGCACATGGACGTCCCACAGTCCCTGTCGACTTTACATCTGGCTCCTGGATGAAGAAAAAACAACGGTTAGTCGTTTTCAACCTCCAATCTGACGAACACACACTCTTTTATGTGTTAAATAAATAGGTTTTTAATGTGTTTGCTGTTACATTCTTACCCTCTTGTCCGTTGGGGATGCTGCGGTGGCATTTCCCAAACATGCAGCTGAGTCCGCGGACACACTGGGCGTCCCTCCGACAGTAGTGGCCCTCCCCTCGCAGGGGAACACAAAGACCAAAGTGACGATCACAGGAGAAACCCCGTCCACAGGCCCTGTCATGATCGCACACAACCTGGGGAAAAAAAACAGGCGAGATCTTAAAACTGTACCAAGACTTTCATTAAAGCTTGTAAGAATCAAGTCTTGTGCAAAGGCATTAGCAGCACATGTTTCATAGTTTGAAGTAGGGAGAAGTGACACTGATTCTGCGTATAACCTTTTTCTCTTAACACACATTCTCTGAGCTTATAGAAGAAATGTTTTACAACACAAACACGTTTTAGCTGTATGAATTAATACAAGAGAAGCATTATAATCATGCACAGTATCTAGTATCTTACCGTGGTTGGTTTGGCTACAAGAGCGCTCTCTCTAAGTGCCTTGGCTCCTTCTTTGGGAGGACTGTGGGGCATGTTGAGCATCCAGGCCCATATCCGAGCTTCGGCCGAGGAGAAGCAGAGACCCAGGCAGAGCATCCACAGATTACCCAACATTTCCACCAACAAATTAATAAATAAATAAGACTGACAATGATTAACTCAAGACAGGGTGACTCAAAGTAAAAGAAAAGATGAGTCACTTGTCTATGGCTCCACAGCAAATAAAACTCCGATGATTAAAAGTCCCAGTAAATGTTTAGAAAGTCAGGAATGCAGGGATTCATGCAGCGACAGTGGCTGCCTCCTCTTCCAGCGTGACTTTTATAGGTCACCAGGGGCTCGACTTCACCCCCCGCCAGGCTGTTTGTCCAAGCACCAGGGTAGGAGGAGACAATTAGTTGTTAATGGATTAACTAAATTGCCCGGGTCACCCCCCGCAGCCAGAAAATAGTGGCGAAATGACCAGTTGTGGAGCGGGGAGAAAGGGAAAGATGGGGAGAGATGGGGGCCGGGAGGGGATGGATGGACAACAACAAGCTTCACACAATAGAGCCGAGACAAGCACCATCTCTGTTTTGGTTATCTCTGCCAGACAAACAAACGAGGAGGACAAAGGCAGACAAATGCATGACATGTTTCACTGCTCACTGAGTGACAGATAAAGCCACCGTTGGGTCCCCGGCCCCCTAACTTAACACTGGGCAAACACTCCTGGCCCCGACCTCCACTGCCCCGTCGGCCCCCTACCCTATCCCACTGCAGACCCCACGCTGAGAGCAATTTGCAGAAGTGCACCCTGCAGACGACCCCATGATCTCATTAAATGTAATTACCATCAGCCATTAGTACTCAGGAGGAGAATGGGAGTGGAGGGGAGACAAGTTGCTCGAGGGAAACAAACAGATTCATTTCTGCACATTTCTGGCTTCTTTTTATTCGTCTAAAATAAACCATACCAACTATAATCCACTGTAGTAATAAAAAAAGAGTAATAACTTCATATCTTAATTTCACATTTTCAAATTTTGCATCTTAACCCCTTTTACCCGACGAACTTTTCGTCTGAGCTGTGTGTTAAAACACGTCATAAAATGCTGCGGTCGGTGTCTTTTTTCTGAATTGTTTCTAAAAGACGAGGCCTTAAGGCTACTAAAATAACACTCCAAGTGTATTTGGTCCAAACAATGTTTGCTTGGCAACGATTTCAATATTTTAGTTACAAAATCAACGCACGAGAAATTCTAATAAAATATCTTTTTACCATTTTTATATTGAATGTACATACTTGACTTTGGATTCTTTTTTGTTATCTTATTTACATGGTTATTGATCTTATTTGTTATTATCTAAGTTTTACTTGATCATACTTCATTATTATAATAAAATGACTCCATTTGGAGTCAAAATTATACAATTTAGTTGCTTTTTTATTGATTTTATTCTGTAAACAACGGTAGAATGTGATGAAGAACAGGGTACATGTCATGGCCAAAGGCTCCACTGTGTGCACATCGCCTCCTGTAGTGGATATCAGGAGTATTTTAGAGCTAGATTCCCTTTCAAGAGGTAGAAAACCCATTTGGAGAGTCCTCCTGGTCCTATCTTACTAAAACCTTTGTGCTTTGTATTACTTATATCTGCTTTGGCACAGTTGTAGTCAAGGAGTTGCTGAACGAATTCAGTGGCGTCTTTGTGCATGGCATCATTGCTATAATGGTGTTATCCTCCTACTGACACTGGGGATGAGTTCTCTGAGGTCTTACCTATCCATAGAGACCAAGATCATGCATATAAAGCTGCTAGTTGTGGAGCTATTCTTGATTTACTTTGGGTATGTCTGTCTAGGTGAACCACACCTTCCAGCACCCTGGGGCTGAAGAGGTTAAGATCTGGTGATTGTTCGAGGTGAAAGGTTTGTAAATATTCTACCAGTATATCTTGAAAATAAGGAGAACATAAAGAACGTTCTGTTCTGGTGAAATGCTTCAGACACATCATCTCGGAGTAACAGTAAAACTTTCTCGACTTGCAAGGTCGACAGCAACGACATGTTCGTCTTACATCTTTTATACTGTATAACTTTCTTCCTGTCTGAATTCCATCTGCTGTACAGTTTTTTCTCACAACAAGTGGGTGTGATTTATGACATCCTACACAGCTGTGCTTTTACCTGAAAGGGTTGTGCGGGCGGAAAGGTACCAGTGAGAGTTTGAGTCATAAATCCATGAGATTGAAGGTTTATTTTTCTGCCCTTTACAGCTGAAAAATACTCTTTTTATGCTTTGTGACTAAAGTCTAAAGGCACACAAACTGAACAATTGCAGCAATTACACTTTCTCTCCATTGGCACGCAGTTGCTGGGAATTTATTCCACATTTTTACTCTTAATGTGCATGCAAAAATCCCTTGTACGAAGGATTTTTGCATCACTTCTGGTCACTGGAAGGTCAAGGCCGGACACTAAGGTGGCGTAATCTACCAGGAATGTGTGCTTGCACCAAAAACTTTCTTGCTGGATGATCCTTCATTTTTTATTGCCAAAGCCTTCAGCGTTGGCAGACCTCCTACTTTAATATACTGCCCCATTCAAATGAATGAGGGGGCTGCGTTTTTTTCACACAGTACTGTTGTCTGTCTGATCGAGCTTATAAGTTATACCTCTCAGAGAAGCCAAAGCAGTGCATAATCTTCAATTTAAAAGGCTTTCAATAACTGCATTTTATTTATATACTGCATTGTATTGTTTTTATTACAGTTTGTAGTTTCTTTCTCTTGACTTTCTTTGGTAAAGCACGTAGAATAACTGTTTTGAAAAGTGCTATACAAACAAGATTTGCTTTCTTTGCTTTCGTAAAGTAGATTAAAACTTACAAAATAAACTAAAGTATGCAACTTTGAAAATCATTTGCTAAACTATAAGCCTTTACCAAACAAAAACATGAGTAAAATGCAAACTAATAGCATCTAGTGCCCATAATATGTTGTCTCCTATACAGCAAGGCTCAATACTAAACTTTATCTTATTCAGTAAGCCTACAGGCCGTTAGACCGAAGTAGCTCGCTCACTGCTCTTTATCAAGTATTGGCGATCACACTGGAGATGTTCATTTGGCAAGATGAGTGTTATGATCTGTGCAGCGTAGAGGAACTGTACTGTCAGTGTGTTTGAGCGCTACTTAACATTAGCATTCATTGTTTCATTAGCATTCAGTAGCTTGGCTCAGACCTACAGTAGATGCCTGGATAATTGTTAGTAATTTACATGTTCTCAGCGGCAGACAGCACAGATTGGTTACGTAGATACCGCCGGGTCTGCGCTTATCTCAGCTCCAGGTAGTTAAGACCTTATCAAAACAGGCTAACACAGACTAATGACGTAATGGGTGGTCAATTAGAAGGCACAATAGCGGCAACTGGATCAATTAGCGACGTGTAAATAAGTATTGTACCATGATTATGCAACCGTCGGAGCAGTGTATTGAGCACTTAGTGGTACTGTAAGGGATGTATTAATGAAAGGATGGAAAAATAATTGATTTGTGCCAAATGTATAATCTCAGAGTCACAGAGATTTTTGACTTTTGATGTTTGCAAATTAATCATCAACAAGCTAGTCGTTCACTTCTAAATAAATTCTCCTCTCTTCCTAATGTTTTTTTCCTGAGATTCCCAGCTCTGTGTTTTGCAGCACAAGAATTTCAACATGAACTCCCTCTCCCTTTCCTTATCACGCTCCTCCAAACATGTATTCTTGGTCTACATCCGTACTGACAGCAAGATATCCCTCCTCTTGTTTACCCAATGCCAACAGCAGATAACTGTCTCCAAACGCTCCTTAACATGCTCCCCCGGTGTTAATGACTCTGCTAATGACGTTCGTAATGAATGTCACAATCAACATTGCTGTGGGTCTTGCAATTAGGGGCTAACAAAAACAACGGGCAGGGTGATGTTTGTCCATTGTAATGGACCTTGACCCCCCGCGGGGAGCTCTGAATGGTGGAGAGCACGAGGAGTCTGCCTTCCCACCACTGAAGCAAAAACATGTTCAGTGCAGGAATGGATGGACGATCGGCAATGAAGGAATGTGTATTCAGGGCACTGGAGAACAATGAGGTATTGTTTGTTTAAGATTCAATATGTAGTGTCAGTATTACTCTAGGTGTGCGAATAGGAAGAAAATGTACACAGACAGCAGTTTCATTCGAAAGAGGAGTGAAAAGCCGGCCGTCATAGAGAGAGGGGAGACGCGATATTGTTTAAATACGGGGCATATTTTTAGACAGAACATACTGGGTTTACTCCCAGGGTCACAATTCTCCAGTGTTTCTCCCAATTTATGACAAATGTTCACACCTCTTTCCCCCTTTTTGTTATCTCAACCTGTTTCTGGCGCTGTACAGAGTGTCATAAGAACTACTGTTTCCACCTGGACGGCAAATAGAGCTACACCTTTTTCCCGGCAGAGGAGAGGCTGCTTGCAACACTTGGGCGCAGTTTGAGCTGCACCCGCCTCACATCACAGCAGCACAGCAAAGCCGTTGTGGCGTGGCGCAAGCCATTGGCAATAACAAGTTTCAGAGCGCAATGGTGCCGTTGAGTGAGAGAAGGAGAGAAATGGAGAATACTAAGAGAAAGAAACTCAAAAAATTAATGACTGAAAGAAAACTAATGAATATTAACCTAATTTAGGGGCGGATTATTCAGTTTTCTTTCCTGAGAATTAGAAGTAAAATTAAAGGGATTATTTGTAACTTTCAGAAATGCTTGTTAACAGCGACACCTGTGGCCGTGAAATCAACGAAAGTCAGCGTCGGGCTCGTGCTTGTGCTCGCTCTACATAGACATGAACGAGCATCGCTCAAAACAGTGAGGCGACACACGTCAGCTAAAAGCACAATATCACTCTATATTTCACCTGCTTGGCAGTAATGTTAGCTGACCAGACCAAGGTCTCTCCATGAATCAATAATGATACTGTGGAGTGAACAGGGAGACACCGGCACCCGGTCGGTAACGAGACGATAACGTTTCTCTCTGCGGAGCCCCGTTACTTCCCAAGACACGGGAAACCTTTGTTGGTCTGGAGGAGCTGCAGCATTTATTTCTGCACAAACGTCCACTGAACATTCACTAGATATTCTCAGAGCTAAACTAACTCTTCTACAGTGTGGAGTGAGCGCGCGTTCACGTCTAGAGGTGGAACGAGAAGCGAGAACGCGCGCGCTGTCTGGGTGAAGGCGAGCAGGCAGAGGAGAGGAGATGAGACAGCGGCCACACGCGAGCGCGCATGTGTGCCGACCCAGTACATTTATACAAACAGTCCCTTTAACAGATAACACTGTTGCAGTGTAATTATCATTTAGTTATTTTCATTATTTAAAAGTCACCAGAATGCAGGAAACAAAGTCTCTGAAATTCATTTTTTCTTGGGAAGGACCACCAGACACTCCGCTTTGATTTAGAAATCCTCCCTATTTTTAAGGTCTCGAGGTTGGCAAGTATGCTCCTGGACGACATTCATAGCATTGCATTCATTTGTGCACACGGAAAGTGACAGAAATAGCTGTGTCGAGAATGAAAAAAGACCTGGCTCTTTTAGTCAGCATGAAGTAGGTGTGAAAGTTGGATCATCCGTTTCGGAAAGTTACAGAAATGGACGGACAACCGCAGTTCGACGTCAGCAAGGTAGATTTCAAAGCTATTCAACCACACGGCAAGCCGTTCTGACGGAGTATACTGGCCCCTTAATACACCTGGCAGTGTGAATGTCCAAGTGCAAGCACACAGTGTTCTAACATTTACTTCCAGCCTTAAATCTAAATTGTAGTCACATTTTAAACGAGGTGAGAAATGCCTGCAGAGCTCTTTCTCAGTGTTACTGGGCAGACATCCCTCACCGTCCACATACAGGGCAGAGGTTTACGACCGCTCCTCATGAAGTCAAGTGAACCAGTAAATGTTAACACAAGCAAAACATTACCTACCACTAGTTGAATAGTATATGACTTTAAAGTAAAGTAAAGCTTGTTTCTGATTGATAAATGGAGCAGAGATAGATTCGTGCGTATGGAAAATGCTAACAGAATCAATCTAACAAGGGTCAATTTTACAAAACATATCACTGCATAGTGCAGCATAGTGTTGGTTTACAGGACAAAAAGGATAAAGATCATTTCTAATAACTCCTTTTCTCTTTGAGCAACATTTGCAAAAACTGTTTCAGTCTGTTTATATATTTTGTTTTACTGTAATGCCTTATTTATGTTTTACATTCAAACAATAACACTTAATTTTGTCCATCATTTAGCATATGTATGAGCAGCATACAGTACGTACGCCTAATAAATAGTTTATAACACACTATGAAGCTGTTGTAAGTAGACATTTTAAGTATGAATTAGTGTATTTATTAACAGTTATGACTCCTCCTATGACATATCAATAATTTGTGTATATGAAAACACAGAATTAGATTGCTGTAGTCATATAATGGCATTACATTACACACTCCATTCATGCATATTTAGTAACTGCATGTACAAACAATACATATGTGAGTTTAAAGCTGTTAATAGATAAGTTAAAATCTTAGATATATTGTTATTTATGATTACAATTAAATGTATAAACACTAGTTATGGTCGCTTCATATAATGAGTAGTTGTTTTTAACAAATACATTAACTTAAATATGTCCTTAAAGCTGTTTATAACAACATTATAGTGTGTTATAAACCCTTTATTAATTGTTCAAATGCTGCCTATAAATGCTGAATAGAGTTACCAAAACAATCCACGTCTCCAGATCAAAATCAGGATGATGATGATAATGATCGACTGAAACTTGAGTCTCATCTGACCATGATGATAGTTATAATACAAGTTATATTTTTAGTATTACCGGTGAAAACAGTGGCAGTAATTGTAAAAAAATCAGAATATTATAGGTCATTTACCTGAGTCATATGTCTCTTTGCATTCCCATCATCACCATTGTATTAAACAAAACAATAAAACATGCCTTTATAAACTTTTTCAGACTTCTATCCTACAGAAAACTGGATTACTTGTCTTGGTTACTTTGTTTACACGGACAGAGTTGAGCTCCCATACTCCATCCGTCTGGAATGATGCAGTAATGTCTCCTCCAGTAATTAACTGTCTCAGTTAATTAAGATACCTCGCTCTTTAAGACGATACACAGATGTTAACTCAGGTGAAGTTAATGACACCTGTTGTCAGGTTCTTTCTAAGTTAGTCATTGCAGCTTTAGGGAAGATCTGGCAAATATAGCAAAACAGTTTCTATGCAGCATTTTAAAGCAGTGAAAAAAGTGAAGGGATGACTTACAACAAAGGTCTTGAATTTGATTAATCTTGGAGGGGACGAGCACATTGTGTGCCCAGCTCAAACGTTCACCAGGAAACCACTATACGTAATGGCTTGTCAGTTTCCAATAATGGTAATAAGCCTGCCTCGCTGACTCCGAACCAACTCCACATCTGTCCTTTATTATTATTTATACACGGTGGCAGTAATCCTTTAAAGACACATTTTGACAAGGGGAGAAAAATTAATGTGCTCATTGCAAAATAAATACACTTACCTCACCACTACATGTGACCTCAACTAAACCGAACCTGTGTTCCCGTGTTTGAACCGCATTCTTATTCTGGTAAATAATGTTCTCTATAAGCTGTTTTCTATTGGAAACAAGACAGAAGAGTGTGACTGTCTCTGTAATGGGAAACAGGCCTGTCTTTCTTTCTTTGTGCCAGGTTAAAAAAAAAGGGAAGGAGAGGGCAAGATGAGAATCTGGAACAGGGGTCACTGGAGGCCATTAAACACAAATCAGGCTGTTCCCCATTATTAGGATTTAAAAATCACTAAGAAAACAGCCTGTCAAATATAAAAGATCTGAGTAGAAAACAGACATTCTTGTTTCTCATCATGGTCCATGTGCGACTGGGAAACCCCCTTGGTACTTCTATCCTAGCCTGGATGTTTGTTATGTGGCCTTTTGGTGGTCTAAACTCTACAGGATTAGTATTATCCCTATTGTTTTATTCCCTTTTACCTTATTTTTCTAGTCTGAATTACATCCCAAATTATTCTACAGATGAATCAGCAATGCTTGGTTAATCAGCTTTGTATTGCTATTACTGTTGTCTTCAAAAACACTTTATCAGAGGCCTGTTCTAACCACATATGGGCGACACATTAAAGGGACTATTTGTAACTTTCAGAAATGTTTGTTAACAGCGACACCTGTGGCCGTTAAGTCAACAAAAGTCAGCGTCGGGCTCGCACTTGCTCGCTCTAAATAGACATGAACGAGCATCGCTCAAAACAGTGAGGAGACACACGTCAGCTAAAAGCACAATATCACTCTATATTTCAGTAATGTTAGCTGACCAGACGAAGTTCTCTCCATGAATCAATGCTGATCCTAGTGTTGGCTTTTCCAACAGCGGGGCTCCACAGCGAGTAACGTCGTCTCCCTCCGCCCGCAGCCGAAGAGAACAGGGAAGACACCGGCACCCAGTCGGTAACGAGACGATAACGTGTCTCTCTGCGGAGCCCCGTCACTTCACAAGACACGGGAAACCTCTGTTGGTCTGGAGGAGCTGCAGCAGTTATTTCTGCACAAACGTCCACTGAACATTCACTAGATATTCTCAGAGCTAAACTAACTCTTCTGCAGTGTGGAGTGAGCGCGCGTTCACGTCTAGAGGTGGAGCGAGAAGCGAGAACGCGCGCGCTGTCTGAGTGAAGGCAGGCAGGCAAAGGAGCAGAGACAGCGGCCACACGCGAGCGCGCATGTGTCCCGACCCGGTACATTTATACGCTAAAAAAGTTACAAACAGTCCCTTTAAGCCGGGCTCAGACAACAGGAGTTTAGGGCCAATTTATCCCCAATTTGCCCCGTCCGACAATCGGAGGAGAAATCTGGTCTGTGACCTTTGGCGGTTGAAACTGACAGTTAAAATCTCACCCCCAGTTCTCGCTGAAAAACAGACAACCTGCGTTGACCACATCTCCCCAACCGTTTCCTCACCAGACTCGTTAAGCCTTCTGCTTTTATTTTTTTCCAACCGCAAAGCATTACTCCTGCAAGTTGTTGCACCACACGTCAGTGGCGAAATCTGCCTCCCCATGAGATCATGTGAGGTGGTGCGTTGCTCCCTCTGGCACGATAATCTTAATAATAATGTGATACATCATTATTTTTCAAATCTTGTAGTGTGTGCATGTTTTGAGATTAGAGAGAAGAACATCAGAGAACTTTCTCCTTATGTGTGTGATGCAACCCCATTTCAAAATCAGCCTGGTTTTAGGAAGGCCTCCAGAACAGCTTCTGTGAACTCTGCTGCACCTTTCTTCCAAAAGGTGTTTTGATGGTGCTGGTGGAGAGCGCCAAATCTCCCAGAGGCGCTCACAATTGTTTTGAGATCTGGTAATATGATTCACATAATTTTTATACTCATCAAAACATTCGGTGAGCCCTTGTGACCCACCAGCGTTTCTTACTGTATGTTTCTCTACTCATTTATTCAGGTTTTTCCTTTAATTTGTCATCCGTCTATGTGTCTTGGGCTGCATTCACACCAAATCAGGGCGTTGTGGTGAAAGTGCCAGTCCTCCCATTCATTTAAATGTGGGTAGGATGTCTAAAAAAATTGCACGGCGACCTATGGCATCGTCGTGCAGACACTCCCACACCACCGCACAACCATGCACTAATCGCCGCAACACCTGATTTGGTGTGAATGCAGCCTAAATAACAGCAGGATGACATTCAACAATATGGACAGATAGTCTGTTCTGGATACTGTTTATGGAAAGCCGTAATGGTTTTCCCCAATTTTATTCCCTTGCTTATTGCCTCTAAGTGCATCCAAGTGTACAGACTGCAAATTCCAGTTCAAATTAGAGAGATGTACGCCCCAATCCCAAATCCCAAAACCTCCTTTTAGCTGACGACTGATTTTTCACCCAGTTCACATCACAGCTGAGTTTCACAACATCAATACTGAGTCAGGAAAGTCGGAGATTTGGCATGTTGGATGTTGTAACAAATATCGCTGAATGTGCTTTTAATGAACTCCCCACATGAATCAGCAAACTAAATAGTCTGTAAAGTAGGGAAGCGGGAAAAGTCCGGTGATTACCGGATCCATAAAAAGCTGTTTGGCTCATTGTGGTTGTGTGTAGGGAAACAAACATTATGTAAGTTTATGAGGAGTCACAAGACAGAAACCAATCTGCCCACGGGGCGGCCTGGATGTGTTGGATTGTTTAACAGTTTTTTTCCCCAATTTATTACAAAATTAACAAATTTATCATATTTGTCAAGACAGCAACTTTGTTTTTTCACCATCAAGCTAAACTCCTTTGACCTTACGATAACCCAAATTGTTGTTTTTTGGCTGATTAAACTGCAGTTTTCTTCACAGATTTATTACAGAATCCCACATCCAAGCATCTTTAATGAGAAGGCAGCCATCTCCTTCAATTACCATTGTTAAACTTCATTTAAACTGGATTGTGAGCTATTTCAAATTGTGTCTCAGCAACACATTGATATATTCAGTTTCTCAGAATAAGACTCTCCACAAATAAGTCAGGTTGTGTGAATGTATTTCATAAACAAGCCTCTTTTGATGAACCAGTTTTTAAAGGTCCCATATTATACAAAAGTGAGATTTTCATGTGTTTTTTATTATAAAGCAGCCTTAAGTCCTATATAAATACTGTGAAAGTATCGAAACACTCAATCCACAGGGAAATACACACAGCCCGTATTCAGAAACTCTGCATTTGAAACAAGCTGTCAGGATTTCTGCCCATTTGTGATGTCACGAATCTACAATATTTAGACCCTTAACACAATTTTAAACGTAAACATTCTAAATATGTCTCAGCTTATTTCCTGGTTGCACTGTATGTGAATGTCATCAGCTGACAGGAAGTACACATGGACCCAAGCTGTTGCCTAGCAATGCGATTCCACTGCAATTCTGTCAAAATGCGCTAAAACGGAGCGTTTCAGACAGGAGGGTAAATACAGGTGTATTCAGGCAGATAGTATGAGGAAAAAAGAGGGGATCTTGAACATTACAGCACGTAAACATGTTCTAGTAGAAACACAAAATACAAGTATGAACCTGAAAATGAGCATGATATGGCACCTTTAAAGGTTATTACCCTCAGGATAAACCCTTGAATCAACATGTTTGGTCTGCCTCGGAACATATTCCCACGGATGTGAGAAAGGAAATCAAAAACAAGACCACACCTCGTCTTTGTGTAACACCTGATCGTATTACCTATACCAACCGTCCTTTTGGCCTGTTTGTACATGTATTATTTGTGCAGCACCATAATATATTGTGTGTATGCTGGAACAGTGGTCACACTTTTTATCATCTTCAACAGCTGTGCAAGAATTTGACAAGGCCCGTCTCTTCTCTACATGACGTCCTCCTGTGTCCGACCTGTCCACGTGCATATAAGATTAACTCGGCTGCTCAGGACACATTTCATAGTTGCTTGGTGTGAATCTTAATACCAGGGGTACACAACGGTGCACAAAAATCTCGGTTCCTTCCCAAATGCATAAGGATAAGTTTCTGTTCCTTTATTTTGAACAGACAGTAGTGCAGACGTCAAATGCTGAGGTTATTTCCTGTTGCGGTGTATGTGAATGACATCAGCTGACAGGATGTAAACATGGACCCAAGCTGTTTCCTAGCAACGCAATTCCATTGCCATTCCGTTGAAATGCGCTAAAACGGAGCGTTCCAGACAAAGCGTGAATATAGGTATATTCAGACAGACAGTATTAGAAAAATTATGTCTTTTTTTTAACATTAAAGCATGTAAACATGTTTTAGTAGAAACCCAAAATACAAACATGAACCTGTAAATGAGCACGATATGTCCCCTTTAACACTTCCCGGTAATCGGCACATCTGGGTGAAGCCCAGCATGTTGGATGTCTTTCTATTCACATCCTACAGCGGTCGCCGTAGTGTGACTGACTCATACGCCAACCCGTTTGTTGTGCCAATCTCAGCATTTGCTGCTAATGGCGTACGGCTAAAAGTCTCTAGGCGAACTTTGGTTCCACATGTCGTGCATCAATCTACATCACTGTGTATTCCGCGTGCAGCTGCATGCACCAGGCCATGACGGTGTGGTACGAATAAACTGGTATAATGGTACCGATATGTCATCATCCCATCCCACTGGGGAGATATAATCAAGAACATCGCGTGCTGCAAATATCAAAGGATGCGGCTTGTTATGTTCTGAATTTCCTTTCTTGTCAACTAATCCTGTGAAAAGACCAAAACAATGGATTGATCCCACTAACACGTGTCATCTGTGTAGCCTGATATATCGTCTTCCTCCGTGACATAGAGCGTATTATCCAAATACGATTAAAAAACACAGATGAGTCACACTGGGTGACATGTTCATTCATTACCATAAATGTCGTTTATTTTGGGTCAATCCCACACACAGAGTCCTGCTATAAATACTCACCAGGGCATCCGATGTGTATTCATCCATGGTTGAAAATAGTCCCAAACAAATGCACCATTTCCTCCTGTCTGAGTAACGTTTGCTAAAAACTACATTGACGATCTGTTTTAGGAAATTACTGAGCCTTTGTGACCTTTTTTTTTGAATATTTAGGTCTTCAATGGACAGAAAAAGGTAGGGAAGTTGGGAACTATTGAGATAAGTAATAGCGAATTTTAGACTTTTTGGGATTTGTCGACATACACAAAATAACGCAAGCTTCATGGAAAATATTAAATGTTAAAGTATTTGTTATTAATAGTTAGGTGTGAAATCACTGCACTCCATGTCTGATGAATAAAGAAACACTCAAGTAAATGAAGGGAAGTAAATGAATGTATTAATTACAGGAAACTCCACACATCCAAGGCTGCTTGATAACCCCCTCCGTCACTAGCCTAGATACACCCCCCCTCCAGACTGCCATGAGGGCAAGGTTATATTGAGGCATATCTCAAGAAATTGAGACACCCGAAGGTCTTCTAATCTTTTATTACACTACATAAATAACTTCAACATGCAGAATAAAGCATCACAAAGGCAGCCAACACAGAGATGTATAGACTATATAAACTCGACAGCAGCTGCTGCCAAAAGAATAAACACAGCAGTTTTTGCACACACAACTTTACGTTTGAAAGCAACACAGACGTTCGCATCTGGACAGTGAGTTTCTCTTATTCTCTGCTGTTGGTGTTTTAGGTTTTTGGACCTTTAAATTCTTCCTGCTTCTGATTCTTAGAGCCGTTGGACCCCAAAAAGAGGCCATTTCTTACTTACTAATCAGCAACGATGGACTGGAAGTCTTGTAACGGACGCAACAGATGTGCTCCTGGTGTCCTAGGTTCCTGAAAAACATGTTGGATTAAGGCGGCATTAATGCATTAATGCACAAAAGCATTCAATGCAACTGGAGACTTTCAGAAGTTACTAATTTGTGGATTAAATAACTGGATTCCTCACTGCCCATACCAGTCCCATTCAGACCCGGCTCTGCATTACTAATCAGTAAGCAGGGTGTAAATTCTTCCAGGAGCTCCTCAAAAACAATTCAGTGTCTATAAACAGTTTATTATATAGTTCAGTGATTTGCACTACTTATGGCAAATAGTGAAATTTTCACTTTTGGACCCTGTCGAGTGGCAAAAGGAGAAGAAAAATAAATCCTTCTTGTACTTATCCGTGTCCAGCTGTGTTGGGATCCTGCCAACTGCAGCAATTTGATGAATAAAGAAACACTCTCTGGACAGTCTCCATTGAAATTAAATTAATGTATTAATTACAGAACTGGCAGCAGGAAACTGACTCCAAACATCTGAGGCTGCTTGATAACCACCCTGTCACTAGCCTAGATACACCCTCCAGACTGCCAGGAGGACGAGGTCAGAAAATGGGCATGTAAGGCTTCTTAGCAGTTTTCATCAGGCATCACTTCCTAAGTGCTTCTTCTAAACATACAAATGTTGGTATCTGGATCATTCTTACACCAACCACATCAACACATCCTATCAAATGGAAGATAAAACAGTTTGTATGAACAGGAACAACTCTTCAGCATAGATTTGAAAGATATAAAACCATAGGCGCAGTTTGAACTTTAAAGGTCCCATATTGTAAAAAGTGAGATTTTCATGTTTTTTATATTATAAAGCAGGTTTAAGTGCTATATAAATACTGTTTAACTATCAAAACACTCAATTTACGGAGAAATACACACAGCCCGTATTCAGAAATTGTGTGTTTGAAACAAGCCGTCAGGATTTCTGTCCATTTGTGATGTCACAAATATACAATATATAGATCATTACATGGTTTTATACATAAACATTCTAAATGTGTCCCAGTTTTTTTCCTGTTGCAGTGTATGTGAATGACATCAGCTGACAGGAAGAAAACATGGACCCAAATTGTTGCCTAGCAACGCAGTTCCGTTGCAATTCCGTTGCCATTCCATTGAAATGCACTAAAACGGAGCGTTTCAGACAGGCGGTAAATACAGGTATATTCAGGCAGACAATATGAGAAAAATAAAGTGTTTTTTAAACATTACAGCATGTAAACATGTTCTAGTAGAAACACAAAATACAAGTATGAACCTGAAAATCAGCATGATATGGGACCTTTAAGGTTGGGGGTTCACAAAAAAAATCAAGAGGGAATGTAATGTGTACAACGCAGAGAGGTCTAATGTATTGGGATATGTGTAGCTAACATATTACACCCTCCAAACAGGATGTGACGCGAGCAAGCGTCAGTGACAAAATCAGTTTGATTGCATTGTTTTCTATTGGAATGAACCAACTGACCGCGAGCGACACAGCGTTGCACAGCGCACCGTTTTGAGCTGAACTTTTATCGGATGCTCTGTTTGTATTTATTCCCATCACTTGCTTTGAAAGCGCTGCAATGGACGAGGATTGATTCTTGATGTTGAAATGAGAAGTTATCTATACGATACCTCCTCATTTCATTACAAACAGCTAAATAAGGTGACAGCTGGAGCTCCAGGAGATTGCCTGAAAGTTTACTGAGGCTACTGCTGGCTGTATTGTATTTGTTATTGTCATTTTCGGTAAATGTTGCAGTATAAAACCTGTGTTTTCTGTTTAAAAAACACAAACGTCGGAAGAGAGCAAGTACTACTCACCCATCTTTTAAGTGGTTACGTCTCCAGTCTGATCTGGAGCGCACAGCTGATAGGTAAATGGACTTGGACTTATATAGCGCTTTTCTAGTCTTCCGACCACTCAAAGCGCTTTACACTACATGTCAGCATTCACCCATTCACACACACTGATGGCAGAGGCATACTAAGGTGCCAACTTTGCCCATCAGGATCTAATCTAAATACTCACTCACACACCGATGGTTATGCCTTCAGGAGCAATTTTGGGGTTAAGTGTCTTGCTCAAGGACACATCGACATGTGACCTGGAGCAGCCGGGGATCGAACCTCTGACCCTCCGATTGGTGGACAACCTGCTCTAGCCTCTGAGCCACAGCCGCCCACACGTGGCCCACAGCCGCCGGTACGTGGTTTGTTTACATGACGTAACAGAAAGTGCATATTTAACGGTGTGTGGACAGAGAGTGGTTTCTTATTCTATCAATAAGAAGACACAATAAGGTTGATGTTATTCGTCATTACAGTAAATTGTGCTATCATAATAAGAATAGATGCATTTCTAGGGGGTTCAGTGAGCCCCCTGAACCGACGCAAACCGCGCCTGTGTATAAAACTTTTTTTTCACTCTCAACATGACACTTTCTAATGAGCTCTTGTAAAAGACGATCAAATAAAAAGAAAGTCTTTACGTTAATCCGTGTAACATTTCTTCAAACCAACCACAGGGGAAGCTTTTCTCAAAATGTCAACTATTCAACAACATCACATCATTTGTTTTGGTTCAACATGCTTCCACATGGGGGAGACAAACTCCTCCCAACTCCAACCCCCTTTTTCTGTTTGGAAGGAATGAAAAAATGTAGAAATGTATAAATATTTCCTCTTTGTGGAAGTCTTACAATAATCCAGAGCTCTGTTAGAGAGAGACAAACACAAGGAAAGAGACAGACAGACAGAGAGAGAGGGGGAGTGAGTAATTATTTCAAGGAGAAAAAAAATATTGAGATTGGAGCAAAAGAAGAGCAAAGAGAAAACACCTCACTCTGCAACACTCCAGCTGTTTGTCAACTCTTTTCCTGAGATGGACCCCGTCATCCCTGAAGTTACTCTAAAGGGCAAAACAAGGACGTAAAGCAGAGAAGAGACACAGACAGACAGAGGAGGGAGAGAAAAGCAGTAAACCTTGGCTGAGGTGAGCAAAAAGCAGCTGTGTGGGAGAGCAGAGGCGAGGAGAAGAAAGACAGGGGAGTGGAGGAGTGAGGCGCCCCGTTCCTTCCAGCAAAGTGAGAGGGGGAAACAGGGAAAAGAAGGAGAAGAAGAGGAGTGATAACGAGTCGGGGAAGGAGGGAGAAGAGTCGGCTGGACATGGGGCTTTGTGCTGTTCTCCTCATCTGTCTCTCCCAGGCTGAGCTGGGGAGAGTCTGGGCTCAAGAGCATCAAGGTAAGCCCCCGTTCTTCAATGCCAACATGCAGGTAGTCATATTTCTTCTAATATTAACACCATTTTGTCTGCATTTCTGCAGAATGGACTGTCAAGACTGCTTCCAAATATTCAGCTTAAAAGAAATATATGACCTGAATTCTTGCCACTAACTCTGGCAACAGGCGAGCTTGAAAAGTGTTTTTGGAAACTTTTTTTGATGGATTTGCATTTGTGTGAAGCTATCAGGTCTCTTGACATTACTCTCTGTCAGTCACAGGAAGCGTATGAAAGACTGTGTGCATGTGTATGTGTGTGTGTGTGTGTGTGTGTGTGTAGGTCTGGATTTTCTTAAGATCCCATTCCAAAAACCGCTGTATTTACGATTTGAAGAACCAAATGTCTGGTGTTCACTTGCCTGAAAAATACGAATCATGTGATCGGAAATCCTGCATTTTAGCAGATAAATGTTTGAGGTCAACCAGTAAATCATGACTGGCGTTTTCATTCCAGCAGGCATTTTTATTAAAGTAGAAAAAGTCAATGAGAGCAGCAGCTGAGCCTAATTTGGAAAGTTTCTTGCTTCTCTATGCTGCTTTATCTCATCCCAAATTGTATTTAATCACCCAAAAATACTGTGCATCACCTGTATATGTATGCTGCCTTCCTATGTGTGTGTGTGTGTGTCTGAACGAGTGTACGCGCATGTATGTATTTTTGTTCTCCTTGGAGATGCATTATTTTTAGCCAGCCCCCGTTCTTCCGCTCCCGCTCCTCCTCCGACAATCAGCGGTGCTCCAGTTTCTCTGGCCTATCCTGTGGTCCCAGTTCCTCTGATCAGGGGCCTGGCTCTGCAGAGGACGACCCGACACACTGCGGAGACAGCAGACACACAGATAGATAGATCCCCCCCACTCCGTAACATAAGACAACTCAAAATGTCCACGCTCATCTTCACCACTAAAATACACTAAAACCAAAGGCTTCAGTTCAAGTTGTCAGCCTCACCGCTGCACAGCAGGTGTCCCTATTTTGGGCTCTTTTCCCACAGCCTGATCATCTTACTGCCAGCTCACACCAGAAAGTAGAACAGGCTAAATAGGCGGTGCTGTGGTGGCTTCATGCGCTCTCAATCACTTCGATTGAAGGGGATGTATTTGTACCATCCACTCCGGTTTCACGACTGCAAACCATGCCACATCACCAAATTGAACACATCGTAGACTTCAAATTGGTTGCAGGGCTGTCCCTGTTCTCTGAAAAGATCAGCACCACAGACTATATAAAGATGGACGACGTATCTTCACTTCCTCCCACTGTAAGGGAAGAAGGGAAGTCAAAATATTCTGGATACAGGAGATGTCATCTTGAGATTTTGACATCATTTGGAGCCAGAGTCTGCGCAGTAGTGACGAGGCGGTGGAGCACGGCCTCAGCTTGTCAACGAGAGAGACTCACAGCTGTCAATCATGACGTCTCACCCCCTTTTTATAGCATCAAATAACTAATTAAATCAGAAAACACTTGAACAGTACATTGGCGTGATGAGAACTACCTAAAATGACAGAAACCATCTTTGGGAAAAATGTATCTGATGTGTAATTTGCCTTTTTAGTTTGGCACTTGTCCCATCCGCTAACATTGAGGAAGCGGGTTTATGATCTATACTGCAGCCTGCCACCAGGGGGCGATCCAGATGTTTTGTCTTCACTTTTGGGGAGCTGTCATGTCATACATCTTTATATACAGTCTGTGGTCAGCACCGTCAACACTGTCTCCAAACTCTACACAAAAGTTCCATGCAGATCTACTTCACCTGCATGATGGACCACCTGACTGTGAAATAATCCTATTGTGGAAAATATAAACACTGCAACACTGAAAAAACAGACTACAACTGGAACAATCTGCAAACTGGAACTACATGTCAGCTGCACTAAAAATGGAAAATCTGCTCCAAACGTAAACAAGAAACAACTCCATGACAGTAAATTAAACATCTTATAAACTCTGAGCCTGATCCGTTTGTCCATATTTATCTAAACGCCACATTTTTCCTTTTCTTCTCCGGTCCTTATCAGTCCAGCTGCCAGTGTTTGTGATTGTGTGTTGTGGTTACTGCTGTTCCTCCGAGTGTTAAGGTGCCAAATGGCTTCCTCCCACGCCATAAGCTCCAGGCTGGTTTAACACAGATCACCCTTTTAAATTCCAACGACAATAAAACCACTGTGCTGAACTGCAATGATACACGCTGACTTACATAGCAGCGATGTTGCGTCGTGATTACTGTTCCACTAATGATTATTTTGCCAGAAAACTGCAGGTGCTTTGCTAATCCTTGTCCTGACACGAACTAACGATACGGGACCGCCGCAGGGTCAAGACTTTGTTTGTGTCTTGAGGTTTAATCATGTCTCCTCTGCTATGTTTGGACGGTACATAATGGTTCACTCTTCAGCGACTCTGTCTCTGGAGCAAAGATGTTGGACTTTTGTTCTCTTTTGTTGGGCTTGCAGATAATTCGCTTTTCCTTTCCAGGACCAAGTACATGCCTTTGTGCCCTCGGTGTATCCTCCACTGTGCTTGGACTTCAAAGTGTTGTGCATTTAACCAGACAAAGATAGTTTTCACCCCTGGACTTTATCCAGCTGAACAGACTGAAAGACCATTTAGCTTTTGTCTCAGTTGAGGAAAGGTGGCTTTTTTCATCTAGTCTGTGTTGTCCAGCTGCTGTCTAGCCTTCAAAAAGCAAAAATATGTGGCCTATTATGTTTCTTTTGTGTCAACATGAAATGATGGATAGTTTGAATTCTGCTAAAGACATAAAAACAAGTAATGAAAGAACACCAGAGCTACTGTAGGCTTTATGTAAAAAGACAGAGAGCAAGAGATGGGAAATAGGAGCGTGGGAGACGGTAAATGGATGAATGAACACAATGTGTATATCCATAGCACACTGTATATGGTTCAAAACGATGTGTCCTAGTTCGACGTGGCTCCAACACCCACTAGATTTATAAGGTGGGTGCTGCAATGCAGACGCAGGTTTAGTGGATACCATCATCTCAAAACAGCAGATGTATGTTTGTTAATCATTAAAAATAAATCTGCAGGATTAGAGGTTTAATTCTCACGCAGGTCAACGGTCCTGGCACGACAAGATATGTTGGATTAAACAGCCGGAAATGTGAAATTCACACAGTTACCAGGAATAATTCTAAATTTGGAGGACTGTCAGAATCATTTCCATGCGTTTTATTCCAACAGAGGGGGCATCATAGTGTATATTTACTGTTAAACCACCCGCAAATTGGTCACATCTGTCATTTTTAGTCGTTGGATTTTTCGGGCCCTGCTTCAAATTGACCAGGATGTTTTTTTCTGCCCCACTTTGTACGTTCCCAGAGCAGGTTCCACATACACACATGTGTCAGCCAGACCTCATGCTATGGAGGTCAGCATCACTTATGCAAAGTCCAGCCCACCCTTAAACTCTTTTTAGCCCTTTTTGTTGGTAGTCCATCCAGGCCCACATGCAGACAGTTAGATGAGAAGTTCTGGGAAAGAAGCTCAAACACTTCAGAAGTTTGCAAAATGAAAAACTGTTTATATACAATCATATACAGGATGTCTGCAATCCTAAAGGACCTGATGTCTATAAGAACTAATGCATGGTTCCTGATCTGCCACTTCCAGTCTTCCTCCCCCTCAAAGCTCTTCCTCGTCCCTGCTGTTTGACGCCTCGCCTCCTCAGCTGTTTAGTGATGATGATGATGAGTGCTGCCAATCTGACCCAATTAGGAGCCTCTTGTTCTGAAGCCGTGGAAATAGCTTCCTCTGCACCGTAATCAAACAAGATTCCTCATTAGATCCATCTCCCCTGTGTGTGTGATAACCTCTCTATGTTTCTTTTCTCTTGTCCCATTTTGTTGCCTAAGTCGCTTTTTTCTTTGTCGCTTGTTTGATCCATCTAATTCAATTCATTCAATTTGAATGCAACAAGAGCGCCTCAATATATCCGTCAGTGAGCCTAAAAATAACTACAATTTGATTCAGAGGATGAAACCTAACAGTATACAGCGTCTGGCCAAGAAATAGTCCCGCACGTAACCCTGTATATAACCACAACTTGTCGTACACTTCAAGGTTTTATATGGATTCAAATAACAAGACATCACATGCTAATAAGCGAGCTTTAGAGGTGCTGATGGGTAGGCTTGCCGCGGTAGTCAGTGTTACACGGTGTTCGGGCATACATCGATTACATTACTTGCCCGCTGTTTTATAGAAATAAAACCCATTCATTTTCACATATTAGCGCCATGTTATCAATACATAGTTGGCTGATGGACACTACAAACTGAAAATGTAAGTCTCAGCTCAGAGTAGCAGGAGACAGATTTCACACACGGGACGAGAGAGTTGACAGACAAGACGATGGAAGGGGATTTGGTGTCAAAGCGAAGAGCAAAAGTGCCTATTTGGCAATATTTCGGATTTAAACCCAATGCTAATAGGGAACCATAAACCTGTAAACCTTTGGTATGAAGCCGTGCAGAGGACGGAGCGGTCACAGCCGGAGAGCGTGGCACAGCGGCGCCGGGTCGGAACTTGCGGCCCTGCAGCGAGGCCAGACACACAGCCATCCAATGTTAAAGATCAAAGTAAGCGCTCTACATATATTCAGCGTCATCTTCTCTTGTAAAATGCAACACCGGTGTTTTCAAAAGTTTATTAACCGGGTGGGAAAATTTCCTCACCGTGACATACCAAAATGTAGCACTATTCCTTTAACGGTCAACGACTAACATCTGCTTTATCTAACAAATAGTGAACAAAGAGAGTCCAAATGCCAAATATCCAATAAGTCGTAGTAATATTTTGATGCCTTCTAAACCCATTAAGCACAGAAGAAAAACATTTACTTTCACTATGTAGGTCAAAAATATGTGGACACCCAAACATTACACACATATGTGATTGTTAAAAATCTCATTCCAAAACAATGGGCATTAGTGTGGTGCTATAACAGACTCCACTCTTCTGGGAAGACTCCCCACCAGATGTTGAACCTGGCTGCAGGGACTTTCTCCCATTCAGCCACAAGAGCATCTGTGAGGTCGGCCAGTTAAGTTCTTTCACACCAAACTGAGGAAACCACTGTCATGAACAGGAAAGGGGCCTTCCCCAGACTATTGCCACAAAGCTGGAAGCAAACGATTGTCTAACGCTTTTAACTGGATCAAACAGACCAAGCCAAACCAAGAAAAACAGCTCCAGACCAAAACTACAAAAAAATATGTGGACCGGACCCAGGGTGCACATACTTTTGGTCATATGTTGTTAACACAATTTAAAAACAAAGAGACTGAGAGGGGGGTCTGAACCGCAGGTTGGCTCTTGTCTTTCCCACTGTCAAAATGTTCATAGACATGCTATTACTCAATAACAGCTCACATAAAATCTAGACGGCAAACTGGATTTAACCTTGAACTTGTTCTTCGGTATGAAGACAGCCTTGGCTCGGCTGAACGATCAGCGAGTTCTGCTGATCTCGTATAAAACGTGCACGGGACACAGTGAGTCATAGCTGAGTTTATTGTCAAAAAAAAAGAAGAAGTTCCAAATGTGAAGAAATATAAACACCCATCTATGATCTGTTGAACAGATGACAAGAAACCACACAAATGTAGGTGGTCAGCAGAGACGGGAATACTCACGGGAATAATTGGCCAATAAAGAAACGCTGACTCCAAATGAAGCTTGAATCATAATTCACAATTAGTTAATAACAACCTGTGGTTCAGCCAAAATACACACACGCAGCATTATTAGTTTAAAATGTAGAAATAAGAAAGAAATCATGCCGCTATTTCTGCATGACAGATGTAAAGGAAATGCACTCATGAAAATGTTTTTCCTGTTTTCTTTCTGTCTTTGTGTGAGTTATTGTTCTAAACATGGATTATATTTTCTGTGGACGTGTCTGTCTGTTAATGATCCAAATTATGGCAACCAATAATGAGCAGATGTGACCGCGGGGTTTGAAACCGCTCCAATTCCTTTTAAAGATTTTACCAGATCATTTCAGAGCTCTTTTCACACTTTTTGAAATCGAGGACGGAAGTCAATCAGTCAGGAATTTATCTGTTCATGTGAGGATTTGATGGTCAATAACAGGTGAAGAATTACTACAGCGTGACAAAAACATGGCAAGAAGAAACATCTTGGCTCTGCAGAGGAGTTCAAGAAACATCTGTTCATTCATGGATTCAGTCCTCCTGGATTGTCTCTGCATGCAGGGCCCACATGTGTGTGTTAACTGTTCAGTCACCATAATGCCTGTCTTGTTCTAGGTGCGCAGAGTGGGACGCCTCTGCAGACAGATGGGGGTCTGTCCGGTTTTCACAGAACCAGGAGGGACCAGCAGACCCCACACAAACACAGAGAAGCCCGCGACACTGCAGGAAGAGGACTTGATATCAGTACCCTGCCGGACAACATGACACGCGTCGTGGTGAGATCCAAATAACTGACCCTTTGCTATGAGACCATTGCTGCTACGCCTTTCAAGCTTTCCATATGCAGTTTTTTAAACAATGCGTCCTCGATTTCAGACAAATGTAGACAAACGCAGCCTCTCGTTTCTAGCTGATGATCGTAGACTTCGCTGGGTGAAATGACAGATTTGTTTTTAGAGAAACCTGCTAAATGGACTGTATCACAAAGAATGTTTATTGCTAAGAAGTGAAAGTCAATTATACCTTCCATTGCAACGCCAGCGCCAAGCAGCAGACCTACGCCTCCGCCATTGTGGACTGTAATCGAGTGGACAACCATAATGTCATATTTAATGTCTCTACAGAAATGTTCGTACTGGGAAGTTGATTTACCTCAAAAAAATATTACCTTACGGACAATATTTTGGTCGTGGCGGGAAGGTAACACGCAAATTGCAAAACTCTCGCGAGATGGTTGCGGTAAGACTTTGACCCCGTTGACCTCAAATGGTTACGGTTAAGATAGGAATCGAATCTCGCGAGTTTTCACAATTTGCGGGTTACCTTCTAGACACGACTATTTTAGCAGGAAAAAAAGAGATTACGTAAGTCTACGGGGGAAAGTCTTTTTGGGCCCAATGGCATGACGGATATGTCACTCGCTCCTGCTTATTTTTGGTCAAAACAAAACAAAAATATTCCCCTTCCCAACAAGAAATCAGCAACAATGAACACCGTGTTTTTATTCTCATATTTATATATATGAACATTTTGGTGTATTGCATTAGAAAAGCTGCCTGGAAACAGCAAAATGCAATTCAAGTTGATGGAAACACCCCCCCTAATTCACAATTATTTTTTTTTGCAACAATTTAAAAGTTCACTTAAAATTTGCTTGAGTTGAATGTAAACACAGCTAGTGTCAGGATGAATGAATGAAGTGAAACTAATAGATTATAATCAGGTTTAAAGGAGCTATTTAGCTGCATTGAAGAAGCTGTGACCTGACTACGGGGTCATCATCTTTACACTGTGCCAAGCTAGAGGAGCTTTGAGTGGAGGTTACTGTTATTCCGTCAGGTTGACTTCTCCAAGGGCCATTTTCCCCTCATTACCTTTTGCATCTGTGTGTGTTTGTTTGAGTGTGTATGATGAGGTTTTATTAGTGTCTTATGTCGCAGACTCTTCTTTCACTTCAATCAGCCTCGGTAAAATTCAACCCAAATAAATCGTGTTGTAGGTTTTTTTTTTTAATTTCCCCTCTCCCTCCAATTCAAATTGAAAACAGACGACAGCCTCGTCCTGCCAACTTACAGTGTTTGTTTAAGCGTGAGTGCGTGCGCGTGAGCGTGCACGTGAATGACTCACTTGGACAAGATGCTGCCTTTTTCGGGGGAGGTCTGATCCCAATTTCCAAAACCTTCCACCTCTTGTCCAATGGGAATCTCTTCAATAAATCAGTCAGCTGTGAGGGAAACTATATGATTGTTCCCTTCTCCTCACCTAGAAATCCCACACCCCCCTCCTCTAGAAAACATTGGCTGGTGACAGGCAGTGGAGATGAGAGAAAAAAGTGGGTCACTTGCTGTATATGGAGCAGCCGGAGAGGCAGTGAGAGCGCTGCATTTAACTGCTCCACTTTCTGAGCCCACACTAAACCCCAGAACCATTGCTCTCTGTCACCTTGAACTGTGGCATACATTAATAATGCCATCAAGAATGGAGATCCGTACCAAGTCAAAGCACCGTGTGCACCGTGTAAACAGCTCCCCCAAGTGGAACTGTTTGGACAGAAATAGAGGAGATAAATCCCAGATGTCTGCTGCGGTGGTTCCCAACCAAACCCTTAACACAGAACAGCTCTTATAGCCCTGTTTGGATTCGTGTATGTCTTTGATTTGTGAGCAGATCAATCACAGGATGATTTTTCTCAGATTGTCTGAGTATTTTCCACAAGAAGAAAAGCAAACGGTAGAGAAAAAGTATAGGATGTTGCGTAGCAGATTTTTTTTTTCTTACCTTACAACTCTTTAGATTCATCCTCGCGACCCCTTGTAGTGTGGCGACCCCCAGGTTGGGAACCACCGTCCTAATGTGGCATCGTCTGAGGAAAACATACACAAAACACATAAATAAATAAATAAATGTTCTTCTAGTCGAGGTATTATTAATGTAAATCAATGGTTTTCAGCCTGATGGTGAAGTAAGCTATGAATGACTCTTGAGGTTTCTTTTCATGAGATGTGTATGAAATATAATTTAGGGCTACAACTAACAATTATTTTCATTATGGATTAATCTGCAGATTGTTTTCTCAATTATCTCATTAATTGTTTTGTCTAAAAAATGTCCAAAAATAGTGAAAAAGCTTGTGATAAATTCCCACAGCCCAAGGTGAAGATGAAAAATATTCAGTTTACTATCAAATATGACAAATCAAATTTGAGAAGCTAAAACCAGCAAATGTTTGAAATGTTTGCTTGATAAATTACTGAAAAGATTAATTGAGAAGCAAAAAAGCTGCAGGTTTGTTTCTGTTTTATTACTTTTTAAATTTTTTGTAACCTAAAAATCAAGTATGTGGTACAAACATACAATATTTTAGTTTCCATTTGGGCAACAAATTGTCTCTTTGTAATTAATTAATTAATTAAAATAAATTGTGAAAGTGTGAAAACTGCATGGTTTTGCCCCAAACTGCATGTGATTATCATAAAGTGGGCATGTCTATAAAAGGGGAGACTCGTGGGTACCAATAGAACCACTTTTCATTCACATATCCATATACAGAGGTCAAGGGACCTCTTTGAAAATGTCCATGCCAGTTTTTCCCTTGCCAAAATTTAGCATGACTTTGGAGTGTCATTTTTTCTCCCCAACAAGCCAGTATGGCATGGTTGGTACCAATGGATTCCTCAGGTTCTCTGGTTTCATATGATACCAGCATCTTCACTCTCTGTGATTAATAATGCAAGTCGCTGGCTGGTAAGCCCACTCTCAACTACCTCACCATGAATAATGTTATGTGAAAACTTTCCTAATGAGTGTCCTGTTTCTCTCAGGAGGACTCCCAGCGGTACTACACATGGCAGAGTTTTGGTCCGACAGAGAGCCAGACTGAGGACTTGTGGTTAGATCTGAACACCCTGCACAAGAGCCAAGTCCAGATCCACGGCATACTGTCCAACGCACACCGGCAGGCAGCGGTGAGATGAGCATACACACACACACACACACACACATAACCGTCTGATTTAGCACCCACATGTCTGATATGTTTTCTTTTCCACAGAGAGTGGCGCTTTCTTTTGATTTCCCTTTTTACGGACACCACTTGAGACAAATTATCGTAGCGACTGGTGGTGAGTTTGGCTTTACATTACTTTGCTCTTCCAATCTGGAGATCGAACGTCTCCCAGTGTGCCGAAGGAGACTCTGGGGAAATATTCAAGCATACCAGGCTATAATGAATCTGGTTAATTGTAAATGCCTTCATTTTTTTTACATGATTTTAATTGCTTAAAGACTTGTCCTACATTTTTAACCCAAAGAAAATAATGATGCAAGATGGAGTCATTTGTTGATTCAATGTTATGCTATGCTAAAGAATGTGCAGGAGATAGAAATGAAAAACTGATATTGTCTTGCACAAACTGTATTTCTTAATCAAGCAACCATGTCTTGATTGTAATATGACTTTATACCGTGTGATGAACAGCCACAGACACACCATACAATATAGTACATTGCTATTGTTTGAATGGCTGCATGGAGCGTTGTAGTCGTTCATCACATATTACACATATCCCTTTACTAGCTTTTTCCAGAGCTTTTAACTAAATCTCACAGGCTACATTAAACTGAGCACATTAAATGGAGTTCAGTTACATCATGCCAACCAGTTGTATATTGGGGGTGATCGTTTATTTCCATATGGTATAAAAATCAGTCGTCAAACTCTTGCTACAGATAGATAATCCCTCACAGTGAACGAGACACAAAAGTTAATGTTATTCTTGCACAAGGCCGTCGTACAAGAACTTTGCATGAATAACATATTGTAAAATAGGCATTTAAATTAGGAACTATCTAATCAAAAGGTAGTAAACAAGATTATATTTCTGACCAAATATCCTATTCCAGCTTTCAGTACTTGACATATTTTGATATGGTCAGTACCAAGAAAGATCTGAGGTTTCAAATGCATTGAAACTACAGCATGCATTAGAAAAAGCAGACATAGTTCGTAGTAAATGGGCACAAACATGCCGTATGATGTTAACATCTGTACTGCCCACAGGGTTCATCTTCATGGGGGACATAACTCATCGAATGCTGACTGCCACGCAGTACATCGCTCCCCTCATGGCCAACTTTGACCCCAGCTTCTCCAAAAACTCAACAGTGAGGTACTCGGACAACGGTAAGCGAGGAGCTCCTCTGGGGAAGTTTGTATTGTTTGGTAGCTCCTGGTTTTCTTTGACCAGCGTCTGTCTCCTGCTCTGCTCAGGTAATCTATTTGTGGTGCAGTGGGACAAAGTGCAGCTAAAGGACCGAGAGGCTGAAGGAGCTTTTACTTTCCAGGCGGTCCTCCACATAAATGGAACCATTGTCTTCAACTACAGAGACGTAAGTTATGGATTTAAACTAAACTACTTTCTTCATCATCTGTACACTCTTAAAGGGACTGTTTGTAACTTTTTAAGCGTATAAATGTACCGGGTCGGGACACATGCGTGCTCGCGTCTGGCCGGAGTCTCTGCTCCTCTGCCTGCTTGCCTTCACTCACACAGCGCGCGTGTTCTCGCTGTCTCGCTCCACCTCTAGACGTGAACGCACGCTCACTCCACACTGCAGAAGAATTAGTTTAGCTCTGAGAATATCTAGTGAATGTACAGTGGACGTTTGTGCAGAAATAACTGCTGCAGCTCCTCCAGACCAACAGAGGTTTCCAGTGTCTTGTAAAGTGACGGAGCTCCGCAGCGAGTAACGTTATCGTCTCCGACCAAAACTCCGGTGTCTCCCTGCTCTCTCCGGCTGTGGGAGGCGATAACGTTACTCGCTGCGACACACAGTAGAAGCCAACACAGTATCAGCATTGATTCATGGAGAGACCTTCGTCTGGTCAGCTAACATTACTGCCAAGCAGCTGAAATATAGAGTGATATTGTGCTTTTAGCTAACGTGTGTCGCCTCACTGTTTTAAGTGATGCTCGTTCATGTCTATGTAGAGCGAGCACAAGCGCAAGCAACAGGACGCTGACTTTCATTAGGTGTCGCTGTTAACAAGCATTTCTGAAAGTTACAAATAGTCCCTTTAAAACAAACGCTGCTGTTATTTTTCAGATCCCCATACCGGTGGAGAATATGAATTCCACCGAGCATCCAGTGAAAGTTGGACTGTCGGACGCTTTCATGGCACTCCTCCCCTCCTCACAGCTCTCAGGTCAGTTCTCTAACAAAGTATAGTTTAGTAAGGAGATGATTTCTGGTTATAACAATATATGTTTTATTTATTTTATTGTTTTTTTTAATCCATTCAGCAGTGAAGCTTTTAAACCACACAGAGCAGAAACATAAATCTTGCAAACACACTAACATTTGATATTTGTCTTGAAGAAGCGAATCGCCGTACTATCTATGAGTATCATCGTGTTGAGATCAACATCACAAAGATTGCTAACAGATCGTCTTTTGAGTTCACGCCTCTGCCCAGTAAGTATCCTTACAAACCAGCCTTTTATATATGAGAGCCTAGCCTCGTCATTCACCTCTCTAACTCCAGGACACTGTGTATCTGGTTCCTCCAGCTTGTCTTCAACACACATCCTGCGATCTCTGCCTAACATCCAACCTGACAACTGGCTGCGGCTGGTGCAACACACTTCAACGGTAGGATGAAATTCTGAAAGGTTTATCTTGTAATGAAGCCGCGGAGAGCCTGGCTCTTCTCATTTTGTTCTGAGTTTCAGATGTTCTGACGGTATCGACCGGCATAGACAAGAGTGGTTAGATTATAACTGCCCTGAAGAGGTGAGATACATTTCCCATTTATACTACAGAGATATGAGCAGATGTTTCATTCTTTCTTGATTCATTCCTGTGGGCATTCACTCAGGCAAAAGCCACATGTGAGGACTACATCCCGGTACTACCTGAGGGATCTACGAGCTCCTTCAACCTGTCTTCTCCAGGTCCAACACTTTCTTCAGCAGTGATCGATGACCAGCCCGTCACTAAAGGTAAACTCCTCTGAAGCAGCAGACTCTAGGGGGGAAACGGATAGTGAAGGTTCATGTCAATCATCCTGGTGGTACAATGTCTGGAGAAAGATGAATCCAAATCACTGGACAGGACTTTTGTAAAGCTGCAACAATTAATCAATTAGATGTCATTAAATTTGTTGTATTAAATTAATCGCCAACTATTTTGATAATTGATTGATCAGTTTGAGTCATTTTTTAAGAAAAGAAAAGTCAAAATTCTCTGATTCCAGCTTCTTAAATGTGAATATTTTCTGGTTTCTTTACTCCTCTATGAGAGTAAACTGAATATCTTTGAGTTGTGGACAAAACAAGACATTAGAGGACGTCATCTTGGGCTTTTGGGGAACACTGATGGACATTTTACTAAATTTTCTGACATCAATTCAAATCAATTAATCGAGAAAATAGTCGACAGATTAATCGACAATGAAAATAATTGTTAGTTGCAGCCCTAGACTTTTGTTTGACAATTGATGTGCGACTTGGATTCAACTTTCTCCAGAGATAAATGAAGATTTTTTTGGTTTGGTTTGACAATATTAGAATATATTTATAACAGTACAACATATGAGACGTTGTCAAGGACAGAACCTGAAATCCTGGACTCTTTCCATTGTTGTCCCTGGTGTTTACAGTCACCTCTTTAGCCGGCCACTTCTACATGCTATAACAATAACAAGAATCTCTGTTTTCCTTCCGTTCAGATATACAGACGAGTCCACCGAACAATAAGGGGATAACAGAGAACACGGCCATCATAGCAGGTGTAGTGGCTGCACTGGTTCTGCTGGTCATTCTGACCTTACTGGCCGTCTACTACATCAACACACATCCCACAGTTGCTCCGCCGTTCTACCTCATGCAGGTGAGAAAAACTAATTCATATGTTCTGTAGAGTCAAGTTTATTTATTCATACATCTGTTTAAACTAAAGATATAATATATAGTAGTATAACTGACACTGCTTTGAATGCTTTTGATTTTCCTGTTTATACTTACTTTTACTTATTATTACTGTGTTCTCTTAAAGGGACTGTTTGTAACTTTTTAAGTGTATAAATGTACCGCATCGGGACACATGCGTGCTCGTGTGTAGCCGGACTCTCGTCTCCTCTGCCTGCTTGCCTTCACTGACACACTGCACGCGTTCTCGCTGTTTCGCTCCACCTCTAGACGTGAACGCGCTCACTACACACTGCAGGAGAGTTAGTTTACCTCTGAGAATATCTAGTGAATGTACAGTGGATGTTTGTGCAGAAATAACTGCTGCAGCTCCTCCAGACCAACAGAGGTTTCCCGTGTCTTGTGAAGTGACGGAGCTCCGCAGAGAGAAACGTTATCATCTTGTTACTGACCGGGTGCCGGTGTCTTCCTGCTCACTCCATCTGTGGTCGGAGGCGATAACGTTACTCGCTGCGGAGCCCCGCTGCCTGAGCCTGCGCTCAGCCTGCGCTGAGGCAGGAAAAGCCAACACTAGGATCAGCAGTGATTCATGGAGAGACCTTCGTCTGGTCAGCTAACATTACTGCCAAGCAGCTGAAATATAGAGTGATATTGTGCTTTTAGCTGACGTGTGTCGCCTCACTGTTTTGAGCGATGCTCGTTCACGTCTATGTAGAGCGAGCACAAGCGTGAGCAACAGGACGCTGACTTTCGTGTCGCTGTTAACAAGCATTTCTGAAAGTTACAAATAGTCCCTTTAACATTTTCAATGCAGGACTTTTGAGTGTAACAGAGTGTTTTTACAGTGTGGTATTAGCACTTTCACTTCTGCAAAGAATCTGAACACTTCCTCCACTATTGCATGTTTTGTCTGCTGCCTGCCTGGCCTTTAGCAACTACTGTCTGTTGTTCGTAGAGACGCACCAATAACTACTGGCCCTCCATGAAGTTCCGCAACCAGGGCTGTCACTCCAGCTACGCCGAGGTCGAGCTTGGGGGTCATGAAAAGGAAGGTTTCATTGAAGCTGAGCAGTGCTGCTAAGAGTCCTGGACTTACAGGACTCCATCAGAAGAAGAAAGGACACCATCTTGAGGACTGCAAAGGTATTACAAAAGGGATGAATATGGACGATCAGGCCGACCATCAACACAGGGTGTCCCTACTCCAACCTTGGCGGCTGGACAGTGTTTGCTGTAACTGCTCTTGTAGCTCTTGCCAGCTTTCTCTGTGTCTTTTGCTCTTTGCCATCACACAGGGGATTTGCCATTTATTCAAGGTTTGGAGGGTCTGAGAGGAAGACGACTACAGAAACGATGCAAAGGTGTAACTGTACAAAAAAAAAAAACATCACTGCAAGTGGATGTCAGGGAATTAATCGAACTAGCCTTCATACTGCAAAACCAACATACAGCTCGACTTAATGTGTTTCTATTCAGTTTATGGAGTTATTTTTGTTTCATGAAACTTCTTCCACGCGACCAACGTGTGGTTCATAAAATGTTATATCTCTGTGGACTTCACTATAACAGATATTTAGCTATATAACTGATAGTGATTATAATGATGATGATCTTGAACTTCTCTGGAGAAATATTGTTTGGATGAATTTTAGAGAGTTATGAGAGTTTTTCTTTTAACCTTTCTGTTTAAATGTCTTCTAATAAAAGCTGGTGGTGAGTGTTGATATTAATCTCATGTTTGGTGCAGACCATCTCGGCCTATATTTAGACCAAAATGTGGAAAAACATGCTGTCAGGTGAGTGTCATCAGGTAACATACTGTTTAATTTACATACTGTGAATGAGCTCTAAATGCTCTCACTCATAAAAAGTGGTGTAAAAATACTAAACTAATCTACATTGCCACCAAAATTTTGAATATACAAAATGTCCAGGCACAAGAGAGGTAATTCAAATGATTGCAAGTAAACAAAATATTTTAACCTGAATGGTGTGCATTATAATATTCATATTTTTGTGGTACCCTTATTTGTTTTTCTTATTTCTACCTAAAAGAAGTAATTTCATAATGCATATTTATTTTAAAGTGATGTAAATATACTAAACTAATCTACATTACCACCAACTTTGAATATACAAAATGTCCAGGCACAAGAGAGGTAATTAAAATTATTGCAGGTAAACAAACTATCTTAACATGAATAATGTGCATTATAATACTCTTATTTTTGTGATACCCTTATTTGTTTTTCTTATTTCTACCTAAAAGAAGTAATTTCCCAAAACATATTTATTTTAAGGGGAATATTTGGGTCCTCTTCCTTGAAGCTAAACTGTAAAAAAAGTTGGGTAAATCTTTATTATTAAACAAGTTTCTTGTATAGAAGCAAATCTGAATGACATGAAAATAAAGCAAAGAAAGGAAAATATAATACAACAAGTGACCATTAGGTATTGATGACTAGCAGACAGTACATAGCACTGCCACACGATGGAGACATTAGATTATAAGAAATTCAACAACCCACATATTAACAGAATGATCCAAAATCAGACACCAACAGTATTGAGGCTATTCTAGCTTGACAGATAATTTCGTGTTTGTTTAAAACAGAAATTGATATTATAACACAGCTAACATACAGGCACGTTGACTGATTGTAGTTAACTAATTAGCTAACGCCCAAAAAACTAATGATGAATGCTCTTAATTGGTCCTAATGAGCATGACCTCCTACTAGCATCCCACCAAAAAGAGTCAAATTATCTGTACAAATGACGAACAAACAAATAATGACGTAAATAAATCACTTACAGTTCGATGAACGCACATTACAGTGAAGATAGTAACACACCTGGAGCATTAATTAACCAACCATAACACTTTTAAACGTTTTTACGTTCACCACACCTGGCAGGTGGAACTAGTGATGGGAATTCCGTCTCTTTTTAGTGAGCCGGATCATTTGGCTCACCAAGAAGAGCCGGCTCTTTCGGCTCCCAAACGGCTCTTCATTTTACCACTTCTGCCTTTTCTATAATTCAGCCAAATTTAGCGCTGTTTTGACCTATGATTAGTATGTGTGCACATATATCACTTAAATTATTCAATATAATTATACTAAACCTTATAATTTCCTGAATACCGTAATTTTACATGCTGCTTCGTTTCCAACTGTCACCATCTTGTCTGCTATTTACGCACCGCACTCCTCTCTTTCTTTCTCTCCTCCTCTTCTTCCTGCTCTGTACCTGCTTATCATGGTTTGATCCTTGTCTGTCATCACCCGATTGGTCGAACGGGCGTCAGTAACACAACATTCAGTCACAGTCAGTGTATGGAGTGCCCGTGGCGCGGAGAAGATCATCCTATCATTCTGCCTTGAATTAATTAAAAACAAAGAAAAAAAAAAACTTCTCTCGGACGGGAGCCGGATCTTATCGTTCACTTAAAAGAGCCGGCTCTTGGAACCGGCTCGTTCGTAACCAACACATCACTAGGTGGAACGTACCATTCTAAACAAGATGGGGGGTGGAATAGTTCAAAGGATTGTAAAACAATCATTGGAAATAGTTGGGGAAAAAATAGAGTAAAACAATCGAAAAAGATGCTATTGCGGTTAAGAAAAGACAGGAAAAATATAGTAATACAGACATTTGTGATTTAAATGTAGTACTCAATTAGTGTACTTTATGGCTTCTAAGCTGGCGTAGGGCTGGTACGTTAGCCGTTAACTGACAAATAACGTCACCATAACCGTAACTGTCTACTGTGGATTCACATTCACCGTAAAGTTATATGTTAGAAGAACGAAAATAAACGTTATTGTGGTTCAGAAAAGAGGGGGCACCCGGATTTGAACCGGGGACCTCTTGATCTGCAGTCAAATGCTCTACCACTGAGCTATACCCCCGATGATACAACATGGTGAAGCGCTAACTACTTATCTCTTATAATAATAAAAGTGATCGCTGTTGCTTGAAGACAGTGTTTAGTTTCTATATTCAGTTAACGAACGGGTAAATTCAAATGAAAGAGAGACACTTTACTATCAGATAGCGATAGTATACGTTCATACAAAACGTAGCACCTCTTGTGGAAGAGCTGCTCCACAGTAAAAGTGTGAAGTCTCGTCCGTTTGAATGTACCCGTTCCGTTACCTGATTATAGGTTGTCATGGTAACTGGTAGAGGTTGTCATGGTAACCATCAGAGAGAAAGAGGAGACCACCCAAAACAAACTGGTTAGCTAACTGAGCTAACTTTACTTTATCTACTTCACAGTAGTTTATCAGAAGCTTTTCTTGAGGAAGCAGGAGGAAGAAAGCAACACAGTGACCATGTCTGATGTGTTTCTCGGGGAAATAAGAGAGGTTTGTGCTGGAGAGCCCTGCTGGAGCCTGATCCAGCTAGCTAGTGTTAGCTATGACTAGCTAAGTCCAAGTAGCCTGTACTTGGCTTATACTGAGAAGTACACAGAAAAGTATAAGTATATTTGGCTAATAAGTTCACTTAAGAAGACTTACAAGTATACTTGCAGTAAAAACTATTAAATTAATAGTTTAACTACAAGTATATAATAGTAAACTTACAGTATTGTTTATTTATTTTGCACAATTTAAGACTATAAAACATAATAAATAAATAAATGAATAATATAAAGTGTAGGAAGAGGCAAAAAAAAACACTGGGCTTATCTGAAGCCTCCACCTAGAGACAAAATTAATATAAAGAAATAATATGACTACAGTATACCTATAAGTTCACTTGTAGTATAGTTCATATTATAGTTGCAGTACAAAATTCAACTTGGATGTAAACTAGTTGTGTACTCAGTGTTTACTTCAATTTCTATTTAATGTACACTTAAAAGTGGGCCAATTTAGTCCCAAGAAGTAAGTAA